>CM042446.1:12878978-12978063 GCA_023631565.1 Gymnocephalus cernua | reverse complement strand
CTGCCTGGCTGCCTGCGTCTGTCAGTCAGTCAGTCAGTCAGTCAGTCAGTCAGTCTGCCTGCGTCTGTCAGCCTGTCTGTCTGTCTGTCTGCCTGCCTGCGTCTGCAATGCCTGTCTGTCTGTCAGCCTGTCTGTCTGTCTGCCTGCCTGCGTCTGCCTGCCTGTCTGTCTGTCTAGGTCTGTGTGTCTGTCGTTCTGTCTGCCTGCCTGTCTCTCTCTCTCTCTCTTTGTCTGTCTACCTGCCTGCCTGCCTGTCTGTCTGTCTGTCTGCGTCTGTCAGCCTGCCTGCCTGTATGTCTTTCTATCTGTCTGTCTGCCTGTCTGTCAGCCTGCCCGTCTGTCTCTCTGTCTGTCTGTCTGTGTGCGTCTGTCAGCCGGCCTGCCTGTCTTTCTATCTGTCTGTCAGCCTGCCTGTCTGTGCGTCAGCCTACCTGCCTGCCTGCGTCTGCCTGTCTGTCTGTCTGCTTGCCTGTCTGTCTGTCTGCGTCTTGTCAGCCTGCCTGCCTGCCTGCCTACCTGCCTGCCTGCCTGCGTCTGTCTGTCTGTCAGCCTGCCTGTCTGTCTGCGTCTGTCAGCCTGCCTGTCTGCGTCTGTCAGCCTGCCTGTCTGTCTGACTGCCTGCCTATCTATCTGCATCTGTCTGCCTGCCTGCCTGTCTATCTTTCTGTCTGCGTCTGTCTGTCTGCCTGCCTGTCAGCCTGCCTGTCTGTCTGCGTCTGTCAGCCTGCCTGCCTGTCTGTCTTTCTATCTGTCTGTCTGCCTGTCTGTCTGTCTGCGTCTGTCAGCCTGCCTGTCTGTCTGTCTGTCTGTGCGTCAGCCTGCCTGCCTGCCCGCGTCTGCCTGTCTGTCTGTCTGCGTCTGTCAGCCTGTCTGTCTGCATCTGTCTGCCTGCCTGCCTGCCTGTCTGTCTGCACCTGCCTGCCTGCCTGTCTGTCTGTCTGCACCTGCCTGCCTGCCTGTCTGTCTGTCTGCACCTGCCTGCCTGTCTGTCTGCACCTGCCTGTCTGTCTGCACCTGCCTGTCTGTCTGCACCTGCCTGTCTGTCTGCACCTGCCTGTCTGTCTGCACCTGCCTGTCTGTCTGCACCTGCCTGTCTGTCTGTCTGCACCTGCCTGTCTGTCTGTCTGTCAGCCTGCCTTTCAGTCTGTCTGCATCTGTCAGCCTGCCTGCCTGTCTGCATCTGTCAGCCTGCCTGCCTGTCTGCGTTTGTCAGCCTGCCTGCCTGCCTGTCTGCGTCTGTGTGTCTGGGTCTGTCTGCGTCTGTCAGCCTGCCTGCCTGTCTGTCTGTGTCTGTCTCTGTTTTTCTCTGTGTCTGTCCTTGCCTGTGTCTGTCTGTGTGTTGGTGTGTTACCATTGACAGGTGGAAGACACCACCCACTGGGCCCAGTGCGCAGGCTTCAGCAAGAAGTCGCTCTGTTCCATTGTGCATGCTGGCATCATTGGTTAACACCAGCACATCCACATCTGGACTTTGCCGTTCACACACTCGCTTTCCCTGGTAACCTAGCAACAATTACAAAGTTAAACAGAGCAGTGAAAACAGCCAAATTACTGTCACATATTACACAGCTTGTATCATGTATGATCTTGGAGCAAAGCTTCAGATTTATATTGTGTACAGTAAAGCCAATTTTAAGATATAAAAGTTTGCATCTGTGGCTGTCCCTATCAAATATCTTAAGGAAGGTAGTACCTATTATGTGCAGCCCACAGACACAGGACACTTTCATTGGTTAAAAACAGCCAAGTGATCATTAAAGGGATACTTCACCGCTGGAAAGCCTAATATATCTTTAAATTGGGTCACTTATGTAGCAGAAATGTGAAAAAAAAATTAATTGGTGCCTTCTAGGCCGAGAAAAGCCAGAAAATGTGTTTTTGGCTCATATGGATGAAAGACACCAAATCCCAGAATGCACTTCGCTTCGCTGCTTTGAGTCCACTCCCAAGCCACGCCTACCGCTTGACAGACAGACAGTGAGGCATTCGACTCAACTCAATGTTTTTTTTTTGTTATTTCAACCATATACACAAAACAACGTTTCATCGTGGCTCAAGTCAATTTAAAATATATAAATACACATTTAAAATATATAAAAACTACATTATATAATAACGACATACAAAACTGTAAAGTTCAGCTAAGCATACTAGCATTAGGCTTGGTGGGCTGTAAACACCGAGTATAAACACAGCCGTGAATTAGCGTGGGATGTCGAATGGTCGCCATGTAACAGTCACAAACTCCAGCGGTTAGCAGTTAGTTGGATACAAATCACCCCATTTCTGCACCAGTCCATGTTAACACAGCTCACCTTCATACAGAGCATCTCTAGCTCGGATCGTCGGAAGGCTAGCAGGCCTGGTAGCTGGACAGTCCGGCTCACTGTTGTTCAGCCATGTTTCCCACGAAAGCACAAAACACAGCAGTCTCTGAACTCGCGTTGGGAGCATCGTTGAAGTTGGATGTAGTCCAGTTTGTTGTTTAATGAACGGACACTTGCAAGCAGGATTGATGGGACAGGTGGCCGGCTGGCGTTAGCTCGCTCTGGATGTGCCTTTTCCCCGGCTAGCGTTAGCTTCCCACCTACCCGGCTCGGGGTACGCTGGTCCCCGTGCTGGTCTCCGTGGCAGGCGAAGCTCTCTTAGTGGGCCGATTGTTTCGTCTGTAATAACGTTTCCTGCATATTCTCTGCTCTGTAGCGATGTATCCCGGTGGTACACGTGCGGTAGTTTGAATGCACATAATTGTTGTAAAAGTTTGCTGCTGAGAAGATAGAGCAGAGCCCTGTTTAGCAAGGATTCAAGATGGCATACAAACTTGAAAAAAAACAACATCCATGCTGTTTTGACTGAGATGAGTTTCTGAATGTATCCTGCCTTCAGTCTCCGGGTGAGCGGTTTAAAATCTGCAGGCCTTTCTACATCACTAGCCGAAACGAAGGGGCTAACCGTAGCATGCTAGCTGATATGATCCTTATCTAAAAAAATCATTACTTTTAGTCCAGTGTTTAACTGAGTAGCACACATGCTGCAGCTTTGTATCACTGTGCCTTACCGTTCCTAATGCCTGATCTGGAGGTCAGCACCAGTTTGCTGGCACCTCTCTCTGTCAGCCATTGAGCAAGCTCTAGACCGAAACCCCCCAGTCCACCAGTGATGATGTGGTGCAGGCAAGGTGCACAGATAGCTGGAAAAGACAAAGGGGAAGCAGTTTGAACTACCGAACCCCTCTCCTCACCTGTATGAAGAGAAAAACCAGTAAGAAGATACATAGTGTAGTGTAGTATTTTCCAGTTATAGTCACATAATAATTACGTTAACTTAATAAGAAACTGAGGTTGCAGGTATTAACTGAAACATCCTCCAGGATTATTCAATTTTTCTATGCTTTAATTAATTTTTTTAACAGACACTTGAGTCATATCTTTCAGTGTTCTCTTTCTACTACATCATGACAGGTTGTTCTATTCTTAACAATCTTTAGTCCCCTTACACTAATAGCAAAGGCTGAGGAAGGTCAGATGTGAAACTGACCTGCAGGAGGACCTTGCCAATGTGCTTGCCCTGAGCCATGTATCTGAATGCTTCTTGCACTTGGTCCCTGTCAAACATTGTGGTCTTTAGAGGCTGAACTACACCTCCCATAATGCCTTCCTTCAGCAGCTCGGACACTTCCTCCTAGGGGTGTCACGATACCAAAAATTCAGTAGTCGGTGCCAATACTAGTAAAATAACACGATTTTCGATGCAGATTTCGATACCACGGTAAAAAAAAGGATTTTCTAAGATTACATGTACTTTAACTTGAAACATTAACTTCTTTATTAAAATATTTGAAAAATATCAAAATCTCATATGAAGACATACAAAACATGTGCAATAAAGCATAAAACAACATATTAAAGTGCAATTAATAGTCAAAGTGCAACAACTTGTGTCCCCAGACACATGCCAGACTTCCAGGCATTTTTCAAAAGGTAGCTACCTTGCAAAAACAACAACAGTGTTTCTAACAGCTGCATGACCAGAAACATTACAAACCCTGGGTAAATATTGGAGATGTATTTGAAAGATAGAGCCCAAAAGGATGCAGAGTTGGCTAATTTCCTCCTAAACATGTAGCTAAGCATTAGCTTTAGGCTAATTTCTCATGGCTACAAGGGACGGGCATTTTATTTCAACATTTGTGTACTCACATTGAATTATATAGCTAGAGTACCCAAAGTGGTTACTTAAAAACAATTGAGACACGCTAACGGCTAACGTTACCGGAGGAGCAGGCAAGCGGCCACGGCTGTTTACAATGTGTTCAGCGGTCGTGGCCGACAACGGTGAGTTATTTGAAGCCAAGAGAGGGGGGGCTGTAAATCGGAAAGAGAGGACTGTGAGTTTGCAGTGAACATGCCGTTTTTTTAGGTCGGGTAGACTGGAATCTATCTCCGTTGACTCTCGTTCATATTTTTTCTAAAAAGTATTGTACCGGAAGAAGAAGGTCATGACTTCGGCCACTTCGATCTGAATGTATCGACTGGAACACTCTGAAGCGTATACTGGCCCCATCATTTCCAGAAGAGGTGCAGCACCGTTGCTGCTAACACTGGCATCGTCGCTAATGGTGCCACCGTTGCTTCAAAAAAATGGGCATCGTCGGTGTTTTGAAATTTTAGAACCGGAAGGTGTCGGTAGTATCGGTTCTCGGGACATTCCTACTTCCTCCCACTCCTGGTTGCCCTCTTCGAAGAGAGCATCCAGCAGAATGGCATGGAATGCCACATTCTTCAGGAACAGAGCCAGAGATTTGACTGAGTTGAGAGACCACAACAACTGATGATAACATTGTTCAGTGCTGACCATGCTGAAGATGAACCCGACCTTGGACAATCTGCTGCAGTCATTTGCAACATTAAATGTGGTATGAAATTAACTTTTAGCCTTTCAGATTATGGTGAGCACAATGAATCTGACACGAGCGCACTTTGACGGCACATTGTGTTTGGTGTGTGTGAGCTTCAACTTTAGTTGGCACACACAACTTTTGTTGGAACTTCTCAGCCCATCTTATCAGTATTAGTAACAACCTAGTCTCGCATTGCCAGACCTATTTCCACAGTGCTGCGAAGGAAGGTCTGGCTCGTCCACACAACATTCCGGGATAGGAGAAAAACATGCTCTGGTTTATTGGACTTTATTTAAACGAATCACAATCGTCTTAGGCGGCGCTAAGCACTGGACGGAGCAATGGTGCCTCTGCCAAATAGCCTCTGGAAGGTTTTGGTGCAACATGCGCACGTACAAAAGTTGTTTTAGTCGTGAAAGAGAAGACTTTGATTTGACAGATAGTCTAGCTAGCTAGCTCGATTTACCCTTAGAGATCTGAGGAGCAGTTAACCATAGTCCTCATAATTCGACTGGAGTTTAGAATGCCCCACACACACAAAAGTGGGCCAGCCCACTTTTGTGTGTGTGGGGCATTCTGCATTTTTTCCATTTTCCAGCAGCCCAAATCGGCCAAAGATGCCTATGATGGGCTGTATGTTACAGCTGCTGCTGCTGCTCTAACTGTTGACCATGTTGATAAGCAGGCCAAACTACAATAACTATAAACCTTTCCTTTTATTATTAATACTGGCATGCACTTGCTCTTTCACCTTAAGCAGTATCTTTGCCTCACATCTCTCTTGCCAGGCCTCCCCTTAAACTTTTCCTTCAGTTTAAAAAAACTGGTCTAGAGCACAGAATAACTCGGCCCAAAAACTGCTGTTACCAAAAACACTATAGACGGGACCAGAATTAATTGCTAGAATATTATTGCCTCATTTATTTATAGATCATGAAATGAATAAATGAGGCAATAAATACATACATAATTTAATAAATTTAATTATTTCATGGTACTTTTATTTTATAAGTACACATTTATTTCAAGAGACTTTTATTTCATAAATCCACATTTATTTATTTCCGTGGACTTTTATTTCCTAATGCCACATTTATTTATTTCCCTCTATTCATTTCCAGTTCTTAAATGCAAATCAGGGGACGTGGCTATCTCTCACATTCAGAACAGAGCCGTGGGCAAAAAAAGGCTGGCGAGGTGAAGCGTAAATTATACTGCCCGTTCTTAAGGTGGCGCGACATCGGGATCGTCGTGACTGTTTATCCTGAACAGAGGTGAAAAGGCTACCGACGATGCTCTTTCTACAGACTAGAAGAAGAAGAAAAAGATAAACAGCAGAACTGGCAGCAGCATTGACGTGAATGCTTCAATTTGATTGGATGACCTACTTCGTCGGATCAAGCCTTTCATTCACCATAAAATAACTCATCTTGACCCAGTAATTTAAAAGAGAGACTTGCAGTCACTCTGCGAGTCCTGGCATCCGGTTGCCCAGGAGCTCGTTCATGCTTCCTGTTTCCGCTTTGTCATGCGCGCTACAGATCCGGACACACCGGCAAGATCTACGCCATTTTGACGTCACGATGGCGCGCGCCAGCTTGGCTGCGGCTACTGTTAAACTAGACCACCAACTAGCGCTGACCTGATTGAGCACAACGGCCAGCAGTTTGCGGTGCTCTGTACCCAGTCCACAGTCACCTATTCTGGGGTAACTAGACCACCAACTAGCGCTGACCTGACACAACACCACAACAGGCAGCTTGCGGTGCTCTGTACCCACTGCGGGTTGACACGACATTAGCTGAGGTGTTAAGTGAGCTAGCTGGCAAACGACTGCTCTAATTCACATTAAACTGAACATTTCCATTGAAGATGAAGTGAGACAAGGTGAATGGGAATTCTTCACGAAGAGAAACGCGTATCTCTCTCTCCCCCGTCTGTGCCTGCTGCGCTGTGGCCATGTGTGTGTGTGTTCGTGCGTGTGTGCGTGGCCTCTTATTTACGAGACCGGTCTGAGAGACTTCCAGCAGCGGTCTCCGAGTGCGAGTCTCCGAGCGATGAGTTAGCGGCCCCGGCAGGTGCTAGCTGGCTGTCGGGTCACTATATGGAGCTTCTCAACTCAATTTTGAAGCAAATTGTCAATTCGGCAACGATTTTCGCAAGAGTGCCTATATCCAAAATCTAAACAGTTAATTTCTCGCCTAAAACGCTGTCATAAGTGAATTTAGTGATGAATAATATGGCGAAAATTGTTAAAATTGTCCCGTTCTTGGTCTGCCAAAGAAGTCCCATTCACCTTATTCTGAATGTGAGAGATAGCCACGCCCCCCGATTTGCATATAAGAATTGGAAATAAATAAAGAGGTAAATAAATAAATGTGGCATTAGGAAATAAAAGTCCACAGAAATAATTAAATGTGGATATACAAAATAAAAGTCTCTTGAAATAAATAAATGTGGATTTATGAAATAAGTCTTTTGAAATAAATAAATGTGGACTTATGAAATAAAGTACCATGAAATAATTAAATTTATTTAATTATGTATGTATTCATTGCCTCATTTATTTCATGATTTATTTCAAAGGCATATTTATTTATTTATTTATTAATTTATTTATGTATTTATTAATTTATTTAATTCTGAATAAAACGGTATTCCATAAATTTATTGACATTGGAATTGGAATTGCCTCTCCGGGAACCATCACCTTATCGTGGTGGAGAGGTTTGGGTGTCCCTATGAACCTGAGGGCTGTGTTGTCTGGAGCTTTGTGCTCCTGGTAGGGTCTCCCATGGCAAAGTGGTCTCAGGTGAGGGGCCAGACGAAGAATGGTTCAAAAAAAACCCTATGAAAAAACGAGGAAGGGATAGAGAGACCCTGCCCGGAGGAAGCCCGGGGCCCCCGTCTGGAGCCAGGCCCAGAGGGAGGGCTCGTCAGCGAGCGTCTGGTGGCCGGGTTTGCCACGGAGCCCGGCCGGGCACAGCCCGAAAAAGCTACGTGGCACCTATCTCTCCAGCCCATGGGCCCACCACCTGTGGGAGGAACCGCTGGGGTCGGGTGCGCTGCCACACGGGTGGCGGTGAAGGTCAGGGGCCTCGACGGACCAGACCCGGGCAGCAGAGGCTGGCTCTGGGGACATGGAATGTCACCTCGCTGTGGGGGAAGGAGCCGGAACTTGTGCGTGAGGTGGAGCGCTACCAGTTGGATCTGGTGGGGCTTACTTCTACGCATAGTCTCGGTTCTGGAACCGTACTCCTGGAGAGGGGTTGGACTCTTTTCTTCTCCGGAGTTGCCCAGGGTGTGAGGCGCCAGGCGGGTGTGGGGATACTCACAAGTCCCCGGCTGAGCGCCGCAACGTTGGAGTTTACCCCGGTGGACCAGAGGGTCGCCTCCCTACGCCTGCGGGTTGTTGGGGGGAAAACTCTGACTGTTGTTTGTGCATATGCACCAAACAAGAGTTTAGAGTATTCGGCCTTTTTGGAGACCTTGAATGGAGTCCTGTATGGGGCTCCGGAGGGGGACTCCATAGTTCTGCTGGGGGACTTCAACGCACATGTGGGCAATGACGGAGATACATGGAGAGGCGTGATTGGGAGGAACGGCCTCCCTGATCTAAACCAGAGTGGTTGTCTGTTATTGGACTTCTGTGCTAGTCATGGATTGTCTATAACAAACACCATGTTCGAACATAGGGATGCTCATAAGTGTACTTGGTACCAGAGCACCCTAGGCCGAAGGTCAATGATCGATTTTATAATCGTTTCATCTGATCTGAGGCCGTATGTTTTGGACTCTCGGGTGAAGAGAGGGGCGGAGCTGTCAACTGATCACCATCTGGTGGTGAGTTGGGTCAGGGGGTGGGGGAAGACTCTGGACAGACCTGGTAAACCCAAACGGGTGGTGCGGGTAAATTGGGAACATCTGGAGGAAGCTCCTGTCCGACAGACCTTCAACTCACACCTCCGGCGGAGCTTTTCGTGCATCCCTGTGGAGGCTGGGGGCATTGAACCTGAGTGGACAATGTTCAAAGTTTCCATTGCTGAAGCTGCGGCAGGGAGCTGTGGTCTTAGGGTCTTAGGTGCCTCAAGGGGCGGTAACCCTCGAACACCGTGGTGGACACCGGTGGTCAGGGAAGCCGTCCGACTGAAGAAGGAGTCTTTCCGGGATATGTTATCCCAGAGGACTCCGGAGGCAGTTGCAAGGTACCGAAGGGCCCGAAGGACTGCAGCCTCTGCCGTGAAAGAGGCAAAGCAGCGGGTGTGGGAGAAGTTCGGAGAAGACATGGAGAAGGACTTTCGGTCGGCACCAAGGCGCTTCTGGAAAACCGTCCGCCACCTCAGAAGGGGGAAGCGGGGAACCATCCAAGCTGTGTACAGTAAGGATGGGACGTTGTTGACCTCAACTGAGGAGGTAATAGGGCGGTGGAAGGAGCACTTTGAGGAACTCCTAAATCCAGCTGATGCGCCCTCTTTGTTAGAGGCAGAGCTGGAGGATGACGGGGGATTGTCGTCAATTTCCCTGGTGGAGGTCACTGAGGTAGTCAAACAACTCCACAGTGGCAAAGCCCCAGGGATTGATGAGATCCGTCCAGAAATGCTGAAAGCTCTGGGTGTGGAGGGGCTGTCTTGGTTGACACGCCTACTCAACATTGCGTGGAAGTCTGGGACAGTGCCTAAGGAGTGGCAGACCGGGGTGGTGGTTCCCCTCTTCAAAAAGGGGGACCAGAGGGTGTGTACCAATTACAGGGGTATCACACTTCTCAGCCTCCCTGGTAAAGTCTACTCCAAGGTGCTGGAAAGGAGGGTTCGGCCGATAGTCGAACCTCAGGTTGAAGAGGAACAATGCGGATTCCGTCCTGGGCGTGGAACAACGGATCAGCTCTTTACTTTAGCAAGGATCCTGGAGGGAGCCTGGGAGTATGCCCATCCAGTCTACATGTGTTTTGTGGATCTGGAGAAGGCATATGACCGGGTCCCCCGGGAGACTTTGTGGGAGGTGCTGCGGGAGTATGGGGTAAGGGGGTCCCTTCTCAGGGCCATCCAATCTCTGTATGACCAAAGAGAGAGCTCGGCAGTAAGTCAGACACGTTCCAGGTGAGGGTTGGCCTCCGCCAGGGCTGCGCTTTGTCACCAATCCTGTTCGTAGTATTTATGGATAGGATATCGAGGCGTAGTCGTGGTATGGAGGGGTTGCAGTTCGGTGGGCTGGGGATCTCATCGCTGCTCTTTGCAGATGATGTGGTCCTGATGGCATCATCGGCCTGTGACCTTCAGCACTCACTGGATCGGTTTGCAGCCGAGTGTGAAGCGGCTGGGATGAGGATCAGCACCTCTAAATCTGAGGCCATGGTTCTCAGCAGGAAACCGATGGAGTGCCTTCTCCAGGTAGGGAATGAGTCCTTACCCCAAGTGAAGGAGTTTAAGTACCTTGGGGTCTTGTTCGCGAGTGAGGGGACAATGGAGCTGGAGATTGGTCGGAGAATCGGCGCAGCGTGGGCGGTATTACATTCTGTTTATCGCACCGTTGTGACGAAAAGAGAGCTTAGCCAGAAGGCAAAGCTCTCGATCTACCGGTCAGTTTTCGTTCCTACCCTCACCTATGGTCATGAAGGTTGGGTCATGACCGAAAGAACGAGATCCAGGGTACAAGCGGCCGAAATGGGTTTCCTCAGGAGGGTGGCTGGCGTCTCCCTTAGAGATAGGGTGAGAAGCTCAGTCATCCGTGAGGAGCTCGGAGTAGAGTCGCTGCTCCTTCACGTCGAAAGGAGCCAGTTGAGGTGGTTCGGGCATCTGGTAAGGATGCCCCCTGGGCGCCTCCCTAGGGAGGTGTTCCAGGCACGTCCAGCTGGGAGGAGGCCTCGGGGAAGACCCAGGACTAGGTGGAGGGATTACATCTCCAACCTGGCATGGGAACGCCTCGGGATCCCCCAGTCAGAGCTGGTTAATGTGGCTCGGGAAAGGGAGGTTTGGGGTTCCCTGCTGGAGCTGCTCCCCCCGCGACCCGACCACGGATAAGCGGACGACGATGGATGGATGGATGGAATGTTGAATACAATTCCTTAATACAGAAAGGGGCGTCTGACCTTTGCCCTGTGTGTGGAGCAGGATGTGCCTTTCAAAAGGTGTCTCTGGAGTTAGCAAAGGACTCTGCTGAGAGCTGAGGAAACCTCTCCTGCAGGTAGGCCCGCTTCTCCGTTAGTGATACCACACACAAAAAAGGTTAGGGTTAAAAGAGATTTTTTATGAGATACCATCTCATAAATATAATTATGACTTAGTAACTCATAATGCACTAATTCTCACAATAATTTCTACATGATCACAATATGAGAAGAAAAAACAACAACTTTTCTAATATGAGAAAAGAAACTTCCACTAGTGGTGGATTTTGGTGCAATTTTTTCAACTAGCAGAAATGGGCTTTTATATAACAATAACATACGACGAAAATAATATCAGAACTAATTTTCTGTCACAATGACAGTGTGTTATGTTATGTGAGTGTTAAATACTTACCGACTGTAGTGAAGACTTTACATTTCTTGCTGAGTGCTATGGTGACGGCAGCCTGGCCGACACCCTCTGACCCTGAGTGGATGAGAACAGTCTCTCCGGGACGGAGCCTGCCACGCACCACCAGAGAGTAGTAGGCTGTGGCGTAGACCAGTGGCACTGATGCTGCCTGCTCCAGTGTCCTGTACACACACACACACACACACACACACACACATTCAGGCATATGTGGTTTAAGAGACCAATTTTGCAGATTCTTGCGTGGCAGTGGTTTATGAGACCACACCTAACGCAACATCTGGTGAACTTCAAAGACATATCAAAAATTTTCATTTTGTCTGCAGAACACTAATCTGACTTCAAAATAATCATTTCTCTTTTAGAAAAATATGTGACATATCACAGGCTTACGGGGTCACACAAATGGTGGTTTGTGAAACCAACAGTGTTTATGAGACCTGTTTACATATAACACACAAACACCAACCAGGTCATGGTATAAGAGGCCCGACCAACATTACAAGGCCAGTTTACATATAACACACACACACACAGACCAGGTAGTGGTATAAGAGGCCCGACCAACATTACAAGGCCAGTTTACACAACACACACACACAAACCAGGTAGTGGTGTAAGAAACCGACCAACATTACAAGGACAGTTTACACATAACACACACACACTAACCAGGTAGTGGTATAAGAGGCCCGACCAACATTACAAAGCCAGTTTACACATAACACACACACACACAAACCAGGTAGTGGTATAAGAGGACCGACCAACATTACAAGACCAGTTTACACATAACACACACACACAAACCAGGTAGTGGTATAAGAGGACCGACCAACATTACAAGGCCAGTTTACACAACACACACACACAAACCAGGTAGTGGTGTAAGAAACCGACCAACATTACAAGGACAGTTTACACATAACACACACACACAAACCAGGTAGTGGTATAAGAGGACCGACCAACATTACAAGACCAGTTTACACATAACACACACACACACACACACACTAACCAGGTAGTGGTATAAGAGGCCCGACCAACATTACAAGGCCAGTTTACACACACAAACCAGGTCTGACAGGACTGACCAACATTACAAGGTCTACAAGAATACAATACTATGTTTAATCTCTTAAAGACCCACTCCAATCCTTTTTAGCTATTTCACTCTCAGTGGTCTTTAAATTGTTATGAAGTTTTTAGCCAAAATAACAAAACCTGTGACATTTTCCAAGACTCTCCCTCTGCAGAGCACCAGTTGCTCATTAGCAATGCAACTCTGAGTCGTGGGTGGAGGCGGTGCTGCTGCTCTGCACCCTTCCCCTTACACGCCACATCTCAACCGAGGAAAAAAAAAAGTTAATAGCAAGGTTAGCATATTTTACAAGTCAAAGCAATGCATCCGATGCTCTCTGCTGCTGTCCCCCTTGCAGGGGAGCCTTCTGCCTGCCTACTGCCAGCCTGCTCTGGCTGCTGAGCAGCGAGCAACCAAAACTACAAGCTTTGGTTGCTGCTATAGAGTCAGTTCGAAGATTACATGCAAAACTGCAAGTTTATAGTCCTATCATAAAAAAACTTACTCTTCAAGTTAAGAGAATATACAAATACATCTTAGTTAGATTAATAATCGGATCACAAATTAATTAATGAATGACAACCATTACTACTTCAACGTGAGCAGCCAAGGTCAGGTATGTGTTTGACTATTTTCCCTGAATGGGGTAAAGGTAACTGGAGTCAGAGGTTTGATATTATGTTGGATGGAGGAAAGCAATGTTTTGTCTATAGACCGGTAGACTAAATTCTGTATATTGTAGATGTGTTGGATCTGCCCATTTGGGCATGGCTCAAACCTATGGTATTATCTGTGTGGTTTCCCCAGTGGACAGACACTTCAGAATTGAAAGGAGCATCAGAACATAACGTGTACTGATCATTCATTCACTTCTCCTTGATCAAGTAAATAAACCTTTTCAATGCAAGACATCCTGGGGTCCGTTTCAGGTAGGAGGTTCAACAAACTCTGAGTCTGAGCCTGACCTCTGAGTTGATTTATCCTGAGATGGAAACTCTGAGTTTTCGGTTTCACAACAGCTGATTCGAGTTGGTTCAATCAACTCGGAGAAGGTTAACTCAGGGTTATGCGCGTGCACCAAAGACAGCATGAATGGAGCCATGATACTACGATTCACCATGGCAACAAACACAAACAAACGGGTCGGAAATACTCATGCGCACATATGCGAGTTTGAACATGTATTTAGTTGAAAAAGCAACACAGCGGCTGCTGCTGCTGCAAGAGAGAGAATTTGCGTTGGAGAAAATTGCTGCTGGAGTAAATGCGTATATTCCAATATAATGTATATCATATTTAATCATAAGTATAGCTAATATTACTGAAAATCTATTTCATTTAGGTGCAAAATACTGCGGGCGAAAAAGTCATAGGCTACTAATCCCATTCTGAGGCTGCAGCACCATCATTAACAGAATTATAATTCATAATCTTTCATTTCAAAGGGTTTACATCATTCACCTGCAATACTGTGGAACTCCTTTTTAATGGCTCTGACTGGTCTGTGTCCAGGGAACACTACAAATGTTTAAACTCTTTACTTTCACTGACCCGTATACGGGACACTCATTAAATCTTCAAAATATATGGTCATGCAGCACATCGGTTGAAAGCTTAGACTGTCAGGATTTAATTAAGCCCAAACACAAAGCATAAGATGATTGATAGCAGTTATACAACGTTTCAGAGCGATCTCTTCTGACGGCGCTTTATTAAAATGCTCCGCATCACCAAAGTTGTAAAAAAAACTGTAGCCTAATGCAACACATAGAATGTGCTGGGATATAGATCATGTCCACGATGGGTGACGTTAGTGATATGAGGACAGATAAGGTTATGTAGCTTACATAACTGATAGACTGGGAAGAAAAACCATACCGCTAAAAAGGAAGTTATCTGGAAATTAAAATGCATCAATATCATCTTCCGACGTATGTTTAACCCCCTGCCATACAGCGTCTTCATCAACGGATCGTCGATAAAAGGAAATGCCATGTTTTGAGAAAAAGCAATGTTTTAAAGTCAGTTAATATATTTTTTATTCACGCCAATATAACAAACTGTGCTGAAATGCGCCTGATCCAGACTGAATGAATGAATGAGGAAATGAAGAGCGCTGTGTCAGAGGGAGGAGCGTTAATTCTCTTCATACATCCATGTGAGGAGACTGAGAGAAACTCAAAGTTTCTTGAAGAAAACCTGCTCCCGACCAGGTTAGGTTCACAGGCTCAGTTACCATAGTAACTGACTATGAGGTTAAGTTATCTCTCTTTCTGAAACAGAAAACCCAGTTTCCCTTATCTCAGGCTTAACAAACTCAGAGTTTCCACTAATCCTCATACCTGAAACGGACCTCTGGACTCCTGTCTACTCTCTCCACTGACATATGGGGCTGCATGATTAAAATCTCTAACAGCACGTAAAATAACAGTAATCATGCTTCTTGAATGGATTGTTTTATTGTTTCTTATTGTTTATAGAAGCTGATAATGCAGTAATTGTATTTTTGACTTAACTTTTGTTCTGAATTAACTAAATAAATTCAGAAAAGAAAAGGACATGGAACTGAGTTGTGTGCATCTGTTGTTTTCTAGGCCTTTCAAGTTTGGCAAGAAAACTTGGTAAGAAACTTCACAAACAAGCTGTTGTATTACACCGTAGATATATTCTAAAAAGACAACACAAAAAATGGAGTGCAAATGCAGCAGTTGTTGGTGTTGGAGCCTTACTCACCCATACAAATGTAGTAATGTTAGAGGTGCTCCTATCAGGATTTTTTGGCTGATAACAGATACCGATCACAGGGTCTATTTCAATTCAATTAAATTCAATTTTATTTATAGTATCAAATCATAACAGGAGTTATCTCAAGACACTTTACAGATAGAGTAGGTCTAGACCACAAAAAAACTCCCTTTTAGGAAGTAACCTGGGACGGACCCAGGCTCTTGGTAGGTGGTGTCTGACGTGCCGGTTGGGGTGTATCAAAGAGCTGTACAAAATATCTGCTTTATTTACAAGGATTTTCATTTTAAAATTGCGCAGCATTTCAAAACTCACATAAAAGAAAATTCTGATATAGCATATGGCCTTAGTCTCCCTGCAGGCTCAGCAACTAGGAAGAATCTTCGCAACAGGGGAAACTTCGAGTATAACAGATGTGCTGAAAAAAGAAAGTGGTCAGCTTAAAGTGCAGCGCAAAGTCAAGAAGGTTGAATGAAATAAATATGAATATTGTATCCATTGTAAGAGTATGTTTTTGCGACCAGAACTATGGAGACATATGAAAAGGTGCTCCTCCAAACCAGAGGAAGAGGATCGTCAAGGAAGAAAAAGGGTGCTTGGCCTAGCATCTGCAATCCAGTCAGCATGTTCAAGCACAGTTAATGATGGGGTGCTTAAAATGTTAAGCCGTATGCATGACGATGCCATTGCAAGTGTTATTCGTAATGACTTCTGCCTTCTTCGGTATGCTGACACCCTTTTCAGAAAACATGGACATGACCCTTCAAAACATGACTATATCAGCAAAAAAATCCGTCAGCTGGGAAGATTCCTGCAAACCATCCGCAAAAGGTCTTCAATCCTAACCATAGAGGATGCCATAAAACCAGGAAATCAGGAAATTTCATGGAAGTAATTGAAGTAGTAAAAGAAACAGCAGGATTTGATAAAGAAAAGAACTGTTACAAAACTCCAAGCCTTGCACTTAAAATTGGACACTCACTGTTGAAAGTGAGTGACATCATTCATTGTCGTGCTCTTATGGCTGGAGATGACAACTTGATTAAATCCTCAAAAGCTTTTCAGAAGCTTTATACTGCTAAGTGGTCGAAGTACATATCCCACTGTGCCTTAAGCACCATTAGTGACTTGAAATATAACAAACAAACCAAATTACCGCTCACTGATGATGTGACAAAGTTTAACAAGCATCTTGACAAAACTGCTGAATCAGCAAGTGCTGCATTGAAGGAGGAGACAACAGTGCAGAACTATTCCAACCTTGCAAAAGCTGCCTTGACCAAGATTGTCCTCTTCAATAGAAGACGTGTTGGGGAGGTCTCAAAGTTAAAACTGAGGAATTTTCTGGAAAAAAACAAAGAAACAAACACCCTTGATGAATTGGGGCTGTCAGAGTACGAAAAGAAACTCTGCAACTATTTTGAGCGTGTTGAACTGAAAGGAAAAAGGGAGAGAAAGGTTGCAGTGCTGCTGACACCTGAGATGGTAAATGCACTCAACATTATGATTGAGAAGAGGTTGGAATGTGGTGTCCCAGACCAAAATGAATACTTCTTTGCTGTACCAAATTGTCTGACTAACTACAGAGGACATCAGTGTCTCAGACAGCTCGCAGATGAGCGTAGTGCCAAGAGGCCAGAGTATCTACGATCAACTCAACTGCACAATGTGCAACATTGAAATATTGAAGATAAAAAACATTGCACCCAATTGCAGCCAGAGGCTAAACCCCTGCCAGATGTTACCGGCAACTTCCTAAAAAACATTAAAAACATTACACTTAATAATATATATCCATCCATCTTTGTCCGCTTATCTGTGGTTGGGTCGCGAGGGGAGCAGCTCCAGCAGAGGACCCCAAACTTCCCTTTCCCGAGCCACATTAACCAGCTCTGACTGGGGGATCCTGAGGCGTTCCCAGGCCAAGTTGAAGATGTAATCCCTCCACCTAGTCCTGGGTCTTCCCCGAGACCTCCTCCCAGCTGGACGTGCCTGGAACACCTCCCTAGGGAGGCGCCCAGGGGGCATCCTTACCAGATGCCCGAACCACCTCAACTGGCTCCTTTCGACGTGAAGGAGCAGTTGGCTCTACTCCGAGCTCCTCACGGATGACTGAGCTTCTCACCCTATCTCTAAGGGAGACGCCAGCCACCCTCCTGAGGAAACCCATTTCGGCCGCTTGTATCCTGGATCTCGTTCTTTCGGTCATGACCCAGCCTTCATGACCATAGGTGAGGGTAGGAACAAAACTGACCGGTAGATCGAGAGCTTTGCCTTCTGGCTCAGCTCTATTTTTGTCACAACAGTGTGATAAACTTAATGTAATACCACCTCAGCTGCGCCGATTCTCCGACCAATCTCCTGCTCCCCTGTCCGACCTCACTCGCAAGACCAGCCCCAAAAAGGTGGTCTGGACTGCTGAGTGTGAGGCCGCTTTCCATGATCTCAAGGAGAGCATGTGCCGCGAACCTGTGTTGCGGAGTCCCGACTTCTCCTTGCCCTTCACTGTGCAAACCGACGCTTCGGGCATTGGCCTGGGGGCGGTGTTGTTGCAAGGTGAGGGGGCAGACAAACGACCCATACAGTTTGTGAGCCGCAAACTGTTCCCTCACGAGACAAGGTACTCCACCATTGAAAAGGAGTGTCTTGCCATCAAGTGGGCTCTTGATACTTTGAAATATTACCTTGTTGGCAAAGAGTTTGTCTTGGAGATAGACCACAGGCCCTTGCAATGGCTACACCGCATGCGTGACTTTAATTCCAGGATTACCCGATGGCACCTGTCCTTGCAGCCGTACAAGTTTACTGTGAGGTACAGGGCCGGGAAGGACAATGTCGTTGCTGGCTTTCTGTTGCGTCCTGAGGAGGACCAGGACGCTCTCTCTTAACCCTTGTGTCGTATTCGGGTCAAATATGACCCGTTTTCAAAGTTTCTTTATCAGAAATATGGGTATATTTCAACCAAATTAACCAAAAATAACATGGGTGGTTCCCAATTATGTTCTTCGCAAGTAATATTAATGATCACTACTTTCATTGAATTTTGGGTGTTTTATTTAATTTTAATGCACTTGTGGTCTTCTCGGGTCAATTTTGACCCGGTGGTGCAATGGGGCACTTTTGCGCTCAACAGCAGATGAACACACACACACATACATGAATGCACATGCGGAGACACACAAACACCCCCACCCACAAACACACACATTCATACAAACAGCAGCTGAGAACTACCTCATGTAATTGATCACATTGTTATGCTTTCCAGCACATGGAAATGCACCCAAACACACACACACACACACACACACACAGACAACAAACGTGTGCGCGCACATGCATTCACACACACACACACACACACACACACACACACACACACACACACACACACAACATACTGAAATTGGGCAATGGATCATTATGATTTTCAGGAGATGAACACATACACACACACACGCGCGTAGATGCTCACGTGCACTCACGTGCACTCACGTGCACTCACGTACACACACACACACACACACACACACACACACACACACACACAGTAGCTGAGACCTGCAAAAGATCACACTATTGTGCTTTTCAGCACATGAACATGCACGCACGCACACACACACACACATACAAACACACACACGAGTTGCATAGTGGATCACACTACTGTTCTTTTCAGCAGATGAACACGCACACACACGGACACACATGTACATGCAGACGTGCACATGCACGCACGCACATGTGTGCCTACACACATACCTGCACACACACACACACACACACAAACAGCTGAGACCTGCAATATATTACACTATTGAGCTGTCCTGACAAAAATGTAGACAGACACACACATGTGCGTGCACGTACACACACAAACACACACACACACACACACACACACACACAGACACAACTTCAAACTACAGCTTTGTAAACTTGTTGTTATAACACCTTTGATGTGTCTTTTCCTAAATGGAGACGAGACAATTTTCCGTAAATAATTTTTTTCCATTTTGGTAGCTCTCCTTTGTTTGTGAATACAATTGCACCAGTTAATTTTAACCTGGGAATATAATAATTGTCACATACCAGCCATTAATCCAAACACAAATAATGATCTCAACCCATTTTACTCATAAGGTTGGTATAATTTCATGTAAATGAGGTCTGTTGACCATAAATAGAAAAGAATAAGTGTAAAACTAGGTGAGATGAATTGGAATGAAGTTGAATAAAAGTTGTAACACAGAATTGAGTGATTAATTATAATTGTCTATGCTTTATAAACAGGCAAAGCAGAACAAGCCCATTTTTACCCAGGAACACACCAGGTGTGATTATTGGCTGCCATTGAAAATAATAAAATAGTTTCAAAACCATATCCTGACTAATCACTAACATATACCAGTCAGTGATTATCCACAAACATAGGTTCATCTGATCTTAACTATAATGAAAATAATTCATAATTTATGCTTATTTTACCCCCAAAATTAGGTATCGCTTCATGTAAATTAAGTTTATTCACCATAAATTCCAAAAATAACTGTAAAACTAGTGGTAATGAGTTGGAATTAAGTTGTTGAGAAGGTGTAAAATAGAATTGGGTGATAATTTATACTTTATGCTTTATTAATAGCCAAAACAGACCGGGTCAATTTTGACCCGGGAGGACAACAAGCATGATTATTGGCTGCCATTAAAAAACTTGAAATGGTTTCAAAACAGTATCTTGACTAAACTTTGACTTATACCAGTCTGTGATAACCCATCAACATATGTTCCCATTGATCTCAACTGTTAGTCAAAATAATTCATAATTTCAGCTTTTTTTTAACTCAGAAATTAGGTATATTTTATATAAATGCGTTTCTTTGTACCATATATTTAAAAAAAAGTGTAAAACTAGTGGTAATAGGTTGGAAAGAAGTTGCTTAGAAGATGCAACACAGAATTGGGTAATAATTTATACTTCATGCTTTATAAACTGGCAAAACAGACCGGGTCAATTTTGACCCGGGAGGACAACAAGTGCATGGTCGATGGGAGGAGAACACAAGTTTAAATGCCGCCGAGTTTAAATGCCGTTAATACATCCAGGATAACAGGAAGTGACCGTAATTTTGACAAATTATTTATGTTGTCTGTTAAAGTATTTTGTGGCTTAGTGAAATGGTTTGGTGAGTCATGTTTAAGTGCTTCAGTAAATGTCTAGCCTACTAGATCTGTGAATTTTGGCTGTTTGTAGTTTTTATTGTCTGTTCGCCTTAGCCACCCCTGTATTTTATTTGTGGTTGGTATGTTCCAATTCGAGGGGCGGCTATAGGCCTATATAGACTGTCAGTATCAGTTGCTCGAGAAGGCTAGAAGAGTGTGGACGTAAGTCTGTTTAAGGCTCTATGGACTAGGTTCAAAAGTCCACTGATATACAACTTTATCTGTATTTTTTTGTATCATTTCATATGTTTTGACTCTCACGTCTAGTTATTTTATTCTTTTTGAGCAAGTATTTTTTTCTCTCTTTTTCTTTAATTTTTGTTTTATTAATCGTTTGTTTTGCCTTTGGGCCTTAATTTGGACAAAAATTAATAAAAGTCCATCATTCTAAACTTCATCCTTGACTACCCCGAGTGTCAATATCTGCTCACGACCATTCTCCTACATCTACCTTCAACAGGGTCCATGGTGTTGGCCTGTTTGGGGTGGACTCCGAAGAAGGCCGCATCAAAGTGACTGATGTCCTTCAATTTACCATTCGTCTTTGGAAGACAGTACAGACCTAGAGAAGAGCAGAAGAAGAGTTTATGTAACACATGAGGATGCAACGTACATTCATTGAGCCAGACTAAGTTGCACATTGTCTCGCATTGACAGATCTCCACAGCGCTGTGGAAAAAGGTCTGGCTCCTCCACACATAAATTCCAGGTTAGGAGAGACCAAAACTCTCTGGGTTGTTTGCATTTCTATAAACCAATCACAATCATCTTGGGCGCACTAAGCTCTGACTGCACCCCGCAAAAGAAAACACCACATACAATATTAAATACATTTAAATGAACTAAACAAATATAAGAATTCAGTAACGTAAGTAATTCATATTAGTTAGATACATGGTCAAACATAATTTGATCTCATCAGTGTATCGCCGTGTGCATTTTGTCCATAGCAAAATCGGTCCCAAAACATCCCAGTTAAGATAGTAAATGCTGTAAACAAATTATTTGTTAATCTTTACAATCATTCCCCAAGTGAACCAAGCAGATCTGCCTTGTTGCATGATCCAAATTTTAAAAACTGATGAATGATTTGAAATGATTTTGAATCAGGAGAAAGAATAGGAAAACGGAGTCGCTAGATACATAAAACAGAGGGAATCAGCTTCCACCATTTCTGCAGTTAGATCCAATTTTGCATGAGACGAGAGGGCATAACACGGGAGGCTCCAGGCTACAGCCACACAGTCTTGAAGTTTTCCCAAACTTGCGATCTTAAGAGGCTGGTGGGGAACTCTTGTGGGTCGCCACCACTCGCCATACTCATCCTTTAGTGCTGCTATCTCTTGACTTGCTCACTGACTGTCGACAGAACCCGTGTATCTAACAGTAGTTCCACATTACATTAATTAATTTGCACGCAAGTTTTATTTATTTTTATACTGTGTATTCTCCGTGTAAATTCATGTACCGAGCCGAGACGCCCGTACTGTTTCGGTTCAATACGAATACATGTACCGTTCCACCCCTAGTCCAGACCACGCTCCACAATCCACAAAGACCCAACAATTCTAGTAATTCCCTCAAGGGCAAGCATTTAGTGCGACAGTGGCAATGAAAAACTCCCTCCTAGGAAGAAACCTCGGCAGACCGAGGCTCGTGGTAGGCGGTGTCTGACAGAGCCGGTTGGGGGTGTTATGAACAGTGGCAAGAACAGTCACAATAAAGATAATGGATCAGTGACTAGAAAAAGTAGTCGTAGTAGTTCATGTCATATCAGGGCACTGCAGAGCATAGCTGGACGTAGCAGGGTGCAGCAGGACATTGTAAAGAGTAGCAGGGTGTAGCAGGGCGTGGACTCGGAGCAGGACCACGGCGACAGCTGCATCCATGATCTTGGTGCCACTCTAATCCAAGGAAATATGCTGACCGAGAAAAAACATGTTTATATGCTGCAGTATTTCTCACCCACTCTGGGGTTGCCATGAAAATTTTGTAGAATGTTTATGAATCCATCAATGCCCTGCGCTACTTAAAAATCATCTTCAGCAGTCTATCTGCATCGATTTACATGATAAAAAAGGACCTCCTTAATAATAGCAAAACCAACTGATGATCAGCTAAGCCCACTTACCAGTTTCTCGCCTATAGCTTAAGATATGGTAACGTGGGATTGCGTTAACAAAACGTTAAATCGAGGACACGGATATGGAGAAAAAGGTTATGAGAAGTAATGCTTGACGTTAGCTAACCAACAGTAAGCTAAGTCAAGGGCAATATTTCTAGACGTTAACCATAGTAAATCCATGAGCATGCACCATTTGAAAATAACGCAGTTTGTCGCTCACTTTCGTTTAAATGCTTCTCGGTGGCATCAGTGGAAAAGCGGGGACTACTGACACATTACTGAAAGAGAGAGGGGCTCTCCGAGTCAGAACGGTACTGTTATGTTCTGAGGTCAGCAAGCTGCTAGCCTCAAACTAGCACAAGCCCTAATCTTTTACTTTCGTTTAACCCTCATGCCCTCCTCAAATTTTGTACCCTCTCACCCTCTTCGTGGCAAAAACGTACACACACACACAAAAATGGCTATTAAATCATCATATATCAATATTTTTTTCTGCTTTTTTTTCATAAATCACTTAAACAACTTGTAACTTGCTCAAAACTACCAAATATTCAATACTTTTCAGGATTTTAACCCTGTAAATGCCAGTTTGTTTAGTTTAAGTATTTCAATTTTTATTACAAAAAAACACAAAAAATTATTTTCTTTCCATATAACAAATAATATGGAGATGGGGTTTTGGTGGGGATTAGAGACTTGGATATGTCAAAGATACACAACAAAATTAATTTGATTGCATTAGCATTTTTAGCGTAGAGCTAAATACTCCCTCTTACCCTCTTCGTGGCAAAAACGTACACGCACACAAAAACTGCTATTAAATCATCATATAATCAATATTTTTTCTGCTTTTTTTTCATAAATCACTTAAACTTGTAACTTGCTCAAAACTACCAAATATTCAATACTTTTCTGGATTTTAACCCTTTAAATGCCAGTTTTAATTCTTTGAAGTAATTATTTATGAAAAAAAAACAACAAAACATTAATCATTTTCCATAAAATAAATTGTAGGGGAATGGGGCTTTGGCGGTGATTAGAGTCTTGGTTATGTCAAAGATAAGCAACACAACTTGATTTGATTGCAGTATTTTCAATGTAGTTCCACATACTACCTCTGGACACAAAAAATGCCTCATTGACTTCCATTATAACCACATGTTTTTATCTCACTGCCCTTACAGTATGAAAAACCATGCATTCTGCAATGTCAGCATTTCATTTTGAACAGAAGAGGTAATATTTGACATTTTTACTGTATTACACCAGATTCCACCATTTTCCTTTTGTAGGTTGATGCATGAAATTATAGTTATATTATGGAGCTTTGTGCGCGCGTGCGTGCGTGTGCGCGTAAGCGCTGATCATTTTAGGGGTGAAAAAAACATCTTTTGAAGGATGCATTTCATGTGTCTTTGGAGATGTGCTTGAATAAAAACATTGTCTCCTACCTTTGTTGTAAACAAAAACTACTATTAGTGTGTTTATGCAGCTGGCTGCTTTCATAGCCAAAGATAAAATGCAGCTTGGCTGAGGGTTCATTTCATTAGTGAGCAGAGAAGGAGAAAATAAAGAGGTATTTTAGTGCAAGAGAGGCTTTAGAAATGCATCCTTTATCTGCCAGCGAACTGCAGGACTCATCTGAAGATCCTCAACTGAGGCGCTGCGCTACATTCAAGCACCGACCGGCATGATGCCAGGACCCACGAGATATGCCATATCAAGAATCCATGATGTGGCATCCTCTTTCGACCTTTTCTTCACTCCTGACTTGATCCAGCAAATGACAAACCTACATGGGAGGCGTTCAATCTCAGGATGGAGTGATGTGGATGCTCAAGAGATTCGAGCATACGTGGGACTTCTCATCCTGGCAGGTGTGTACCGGTCCTGGAGCCTGTGGGATGCCCATAGTGGGAGACCATTCTTCAGGGCTACCATGTCCCACAAACGATTTGAAATGATAAGAGCCAGCACCGGTTGGTGCTTGAATGAAGCGCAGCGTCTCAGTATTAGAGGGAGACCAGACTTGCCCATTCTTTGTTGTCCACTCACTGTTAGGATGGACAGGATCTTCAGAGTCCTCTCCACTTTCAGAGGAAGGGTTAGAGGCACTCACAGAATTGTTGGACTCCAGTGACCATTTTGTGTCAGACTCCCCAACCTCATCTTCAGATGAGTCCTGCCGTTCGCTGGCAGATAAAGGCTGCATGACCTAAAGCCTCTCTTGCACTACAATTCCTCTTCATTTTTGCTCCTTCTCTTTGCTCCAGATCATTCTCCTCCTCTGTTCTCTGCAGCCAAGCTGTGAAAGCAGCCAGTTGCATAAACACACTAATAGTAGTTTTTGTTTACAACAAAGGTAGGAGACAATGTTTTTATTCAAGCACGTCTCCAAAGACACATGATGCATCCTTCAAAAGATGCCCTTTTTTCACACGGCTCCATAATATAACTATAATTTCATGCCTACAAAGGGAAAATGGTGGAATCTGGTGGAATACAGTAAAAATGTCAAATATCACCAGTTCTGTTCAAAATTAAATGCTGACATTGCAGAATGCATGGTTTTTCATACTGTAAAGGCAGTGAGATAAAAACGTGGTTATAATGGAAGTCAATGAGGCATTTTTGTGTCCACAGGTAGTATGTGGAACTACATTGAAAATACTAATGCAATCAAATCAGTTGTGTTGTTTATCTTTGACATATCCAAAGTGACAAGTGATTTATGAAAAACAAAACAGAAAAAAAATTGATATATGATGATTTAACAGCAGTTTTTGTGTGCGTGTACGTTTTTGCCACAAAGAGGGTGAGAGGGTACAAAATGAATCATTTGAGTATAAAGAACATGTAAGCGTAAAAAACACTGGATTTCAAAAATTGGACTAAAAAGAAAAGGTCTGACCAAATGTCATGCCATTAGCAGTAACACAGCAAAAATGATCACAAAATGAAAAAAAAAACTTGAGAAAAATGTACAAAAATGCCCTTAGAGGGCATGAGGGTTAAAAGCATAATTTTAAATGGGAAGCGCCACTTTTAAGATTTACCATATTCTTGTTTTTCGGTCAAATGACCTTTTGAATGGGAGTGCTACTATGATGCATCAAAATTGCTATTTTTAAAACACTAAGAAGGCTCGACAACATGAAACTTTGCTACAAGCATCACCAGGGGCTCTACACATGAACTCAGCATTGTTTGTGTACACAGAGTTTACTGCAGCATTCTGAATCAGCTGGAGAGTCTTAAGGGTTTTATTTGAGCATCCAGATAATAAGGAATTACAATAGTCTAGCCTGGAAGTAACAAATGCATGGACTAATTTTTCAGCATTGTTTTGAGATAGGATGTTCCTAATTTTGGAAATGTTACAAAGGTTAAAAAAGGCTGTTCTTGAGGTTTGTTTTAAGTGGGCGTTGAAGGATATATCCTGGGGTCCTAGGGCTGGGCAAGTTAACGCGTTATCGCATTGACTCATTAATTAACGCTGTCAATTATTTTATCACGCATTAACACAGTTTTTATTATTTTTTATTTTGAAAAAGTCTGTTGCTTACAGGCTTTTATTTAGAAAAGTCTGTTGCTGACTGCTGCCGCGCTTACAGGAACAGAAAACAATTGCCAGATAAACAAACTTCAAACATGGAGAAGGGTACGGAACTTGTACATGGCCATTTTCATTTTAAAGTTCTTCCAGACGGCGCAGTCGACCAATTTTCTTATCACCGGAGTACTTTCAGTCTGAAATATCACCTAAATGCAGTACACACAGTTGATACCAGCAAGTCATTCAACGAAACAAACAGTGGTGCGAGGCTTCGGCAGACTACGTTAGATGCAGCGTGTGGGAGAAGTATAGATAAACAAAGGCAAGAGAAACTAACAAATGCCATAGTGAAGTGGATAGCTACAGACTGCAGGCCGATTAGTGATGTGGAGAATCGCAACAAATCATGGCAGGTATGAGGTACGCACCATCACAAGAAGAATATACATGAGTTGTATGAAAAGGAAAGGACTGCAAAAGTGACAACTTTACAACATGCAACCCACATGCTCTTAATGGGGACTACTAGACATCACTGGGTAACCATGATTACCTCGGAGTTACAGTGTATTATATTGATGAACAGTGGCCGCTGTATTCACATGCTCTGACTGTAATGAAAACAGAGCAGAGACATTTGGTACTGAACACAGACTGGTTATGCTACTCCCTGATTAAAAAATTAAAAAGTAAATAAAAGAAATTTTAATGTTATGATTGTGGCTCAGGAGTTTGTGGGCCGTTTTTTTATATATAGTATATAATAATAATTTGTTATAATAAACAGATAACATGGCAATAAGCTTTGTATTTGCTTTGATTGCACTGTTTAAGTTGAGATTTACACTAAATATTTTATTTAACTGCAACTGTATAACCAAAATGCTGATGTTGTTTGCAGAACAAATGTTATGGCACTTCATATGGCAGAACATTTAAAAGGTACAATATGTAATACTGACAGCTAGTGTTTAAAATAGTTACTGCAGTTCAAATTCAAAATACTGGAGAGATTCGTCTCACCCGCCTCCCCAGACTCCAAGTTCACGGTGGTTGCCAGCCTGAGACCGCAGCATCCACAACAATGTTGCTAGACGCTTGTCTCACATAGCCAGACATACTTCACAGAACAGCGGAGTAGCCAACGTTAGCTGCTGGCTATATTGACAGTCATAAAAGTCCATGCTCACGCAGAGCTCTGTAACCAACTGACAGACACACTTTTTTGGCTTAGAATTACCGTAAGAACAGCCAAAAAAACCACAACCTCGCCTTCCTCTCCACATGCCAGACAGACACACTTCCTCGGTTTAGGATTACGATCGGAACCGCTAAAAATAACACTACCTTGTCGTCCTTTTCCACCCGACTGAAATACACACTTTATTGTCTTAGAATTACGGCAACAATCACTAAACACACTGCAAACTCACAGTCTTCTCTTCTGGATTTACAGCCCCCCTCTTGGCCTAAAATAACTCACAGTTGTCGGCTACGGTCGCTGAACAGCCGTGGTCCGCTTGTCTGGTCCTCCGGTAACGTTAGTTAGCAGGGTTAGCATCGTGGCGTTAGCCAGGACCATTTTATACAAAATATCGGGCTCTTTTCACCTGATATTTTGTGTATCCTCTCTCCTAACATGCAAAGGGTCTGTCCTATCCTCATGTGTTATTTTACATAGGGGATACACAAAATATCAGGTGAAAACAGCCTGATTTTGAGAACCTTGTTACTATGGGAAAACCCTGTTGAGTCTTTCACGTCTTTATTTGTTCCATTTAAGAGGTGAATTCGAAATGCAGCAGTTAAACAATGCGAAGTGCAGCAGTTAAACTCCGCTCTGAGTACACGCCAATGGGTCTTGTTTCATAACGTTTTCATTTCACTCATATCTTACAACAAGATATACATGAAAACCTTCACATAAAACTAACATTGTAGGACAACACAATTCACTCATCTTACGTTAGCTGACAAGCCGACACGCTTGCTTTCCATTATAACGTTAAACACATTAACAATGTTAGCTAGAGAAAATAATGATATTGTTGGCAGATAACAGCACTTAGGTCTACCTCAAACTGTCAGTGATCGAGTGACATAGCACTAAGGATGTTTTATTGTGAAGAAGACCGCAGTAGGTTTTTGAAACCCCCAGTTTCCCATTCAAAACGACGATTTTTGCCAAAAAGCGACAAGTTTGCAGGTATGCATATTGATCATATCTAGTAATGAAGTGTTAACAGGGTGGGAAATTAGCACCCGCCACCAGCCAATGGCGGGTACTTTTTCAAAGTGGCGGGTGATTTTCCCTTGTATACCAGCCACAGTGGCGGGTGGATTATAAAACATATTTAGGGCCAGAGCGCCGACAGCGGCGCAGGCCCTATTGGAACTGAAGGAATTATTATTATTATTCTTTCTTTCTTCTTCCGCGCAATGAATTGCTTTTTTGAGGGGCTTAACATATTCAAAAACTCACCAAATTTGGCGGTCGCGTCAAGTCTGGTGAAAAATTACGTATTTTAAGGGTTTCGGGAATAGGCGCAAAAAAAATGGCTCGCTAGCGCCCCCTACAAAGTTAAAAAAATTGAGCCCCTGCAGTACGTTTAACGTAGACTCACGAAACTTGGTACACATATGTAGCATGTCAAGACGTACAGAAAACGTCATTGGAGCCATACCCTAAACCCAACAGGAAGTCTGCCATTTTGAGTTGAATGTTCGAAATTAGTACGATTTCGGCAATTTCCACGTCGTACTTTAACAAACTCCTCCTAGAGATTTCATCCGATCAACTTCAAATTTGGTCTGTGCCATCTTAAGACGTTAACGATGAAAAGTTGTTAAAAGAAAAGGGTCATAGGGCCAAGCCCCCAGGAGGAGCGTCAAGTCTATATGCCACCATGGGCTTAGCGGATAGTGGTGGTACTGCACTCCATGGCCCAGAAAGACTTTTCACATAGACTTTACACGGCGAAAGAAACGTCTATATTTCAGCGAATAATTTGTTTCAGGGTATATAAACTTACCAGTCCGAACACTTTAAGGTTCCTTGTTTAAAATGTCATGTTTTTAACATTTTTAACATTCACTAGTAGCGAATACAGAATTATTAAATTAGAAATTATGAACGTGCATAATGGACGCGAGCAGACCCGCGGGACTGCGCCGCCCACTCACATGACTGTTCTCCCGAGGTCATGTAACGAGCTGTAATAAATAATAGCGCTAGCTAATGGTTGTAATTCACCATGTGTTATATTAATACGTCCATGGTATTATCTTATGAAGTTATGATGCATCCGAGGGATGTGTGTGTTTGTAAAGCCTGTTACATGAATGTAACGTCATTAGCGTTTCCCAAACTGGTGGGGCTATCGGCTAGCTAGCTAGTTGCTAACATCAGGGGTAGCTAGCTAGCTATATGCCTACACAACGTTACTACAGACATAGTGATTACATTGCCTTGGTTCTCTCTTATGATACACCCGAGGGCTGTATGCTGTAAGGCTTGTAACGTGGATGATGGATGAAGCCATGGATGAGCTTTGTTCACTAAACTGCAGGCTAACTGCTAGCGCTAGTTAGTAGCTAGCTAGCTAGCAGCACGACGTAATTATTAAATCTCCTTGGTTGTCTAGCTAAATACATCTATCGTTTATTTAGCTAAGCATGTAAACGATCGGGAACAACGAAAACAATTGTGTGAATGTTTTAGACAACAAAAACGGCGAGTTCGTGAGTTCGCCACTTGTTACCGTTTGCTAAGACAACGCAAACAAATTGTTGCTAGTGCGCGTGTCCATCGTGACGTCATGGGCCAAGAATGCGGAAAATCCGAGCTCCATGTTGTCTTAATGAGCACTCTCATTGGAACGTACGGGGCTTCCCGCCGAACGCTGTATCCAGTTCTCTTAATACATCCGTGCATAGGGCATGGCCGTGGCGGGGCGACCATTTTGTGCGTTTCGCCATCGAAACAGGAAGTGGGTTAACTCAAGTGTCCATTGTCCAATTGGCTCGAAACTTTTCAGGATTCATAAGAGTCCAACCCTGAGGACATATAAGGGCCGATATTTACTCAAAGTCATAGCGCCCCCTAGTGGCAACAGGAAGTAGGCCTAAAAATCAAGGTGCTATACTTTGACAAACTCCTCCTAGAGATTTCATCAGATTGACTTCAAATTTGGTCTCTACCATCTCAACACCTAAAAGATGAAAAGTTGTTAAAAGAAAAACTTTTCGTCAGACGGTGTGGGCGTGGCGGCCATTTTGACCTTTCTTCGATGAACGAAGAAGTTGTTGTAACTTTAGTGTACGTTGTCATATCCGCCCGAAACTTCTCAAGTTTGACAAGGGTCCAGGCCTGAGGACACCTACAGGCCAAAATTTACATTTGGTCACAGTGCCCCCCGGTGGCAACACGAAATCTGCCTCATATGACAAACATCATCCGATTTACATGAAACTTATAATATGTGGTCTACATGTGATACTGAGCCGCCCCATATACTTTAACAACGCCCACTTACATAACATTTGAACTGTTTAAGGTAGACCCTTGTGTGAGGTATCATTGAACTCAGCAGAAAGTTCCTTCTTCATTGGTGATGGTTTGGCCCGCCCCCTATGCTTAAGCCACGCCCCCTTTCATAACTGGTGACCCATTTAAGGTACACTATTGTGTAAGGTATCACTGAACTCAGCAGGTATCGTTGAACTCGGCAGGGAGTTCCCTTTTCATTGGCGACGATTTGCAATGTCTGAGTGCCGCGGAGATGCACGGTCGCAAGGAGCGGCGTCCGCCAGTAACTCCGACGCGCGCAGAGGCGCAAGGGCCCGTCCATCGCTGCTTGCAGCTTTAATTTTATTTGTTACTACTTAAAATGAACACGGCATTCTTGCCCAAGCAACGGAGCGAGAAACTGCTCACCTCGGCGTAGTTGATCTGCCGATGCCGTGGTGAAATGAAGCTCGAGTGACCCATGTTGACGTCCACGGAGCTGTGAGATGAGTTCCGGCCTATGGTGACCGCATTGCAAGGTCACCGCGACGCGCACGGGAAAGCGAGCAGGGCTCGAGCTCCGGTGTCGTCCTGGTAGTAGCCCGCAAAACTTTCAGTCCGGCTTTACAGTCTGTACAGCGATGTGATCTTTTCACACACACACACACACACACACAGGTGTGCGTTACAACACGCGCTACCTGACTGGGAACGATACAGAGAGGATTACCAACGGCCGCTGGCCCCGTGAACTAACGCTAGTCTCGTTACTGTAAGTAGGCCTAGGCTACAATAAAACCTTCAAAAGTCAATACTTATCAATGCATTCACCTGTATAGACTGGCATAAACATGTAGGAAACAATATTTAAATATTCTGTCCACCGCGCTGTTTTACGCAAACACAGCTCTACTCTGCAAATAGCGAATTTCTTTTTATAAACAAGCAAAAATAAGAGCTGTCCCTTCGTAGTCTACTGTTTATCCTAGTTTATCTTAAAATTTGGACAAATTCTTGTAAACTTAACTGCTGGCTGAATAAACCTCCGCTGGAGCGGTAAATCTATGGATGCATATAAGACAAATACATGCATGAGGCTACTTAATATGCACGTGAATGACTCAATTTTATTTTATTCTTGATAATGATGCTGGTTGTATTATTTTGCAACAGCATCGTTTCATTGCAAATGAGACATACAAAACGAATGCGTGGCCTGCTTATACCATTAAGTTGGGCTTTTCCACGTCAACTTTTCTCTTCAGCCCCTTTTATTTTTACCTAACAGCCTTTCTTTCTACAAGCTTTTTCCAACAATCAGGACACTGCATACTACAACGTTTCAGTAATCACAGACTTTAACCATCACTCCTCAGTGACCTGCCTCCTAGTCTGAGATCTTTTCTACAACCCCAAATCAGAAAAAGTTGGGACAGTATAAAATACACAAATAAAAAAAAAGTAGTGATTTCTAAATGTACTTTGACTTGTATTTCATTGCAGACAATGTGAACACAAAATATTTCATGTTTTGTCTGGTCAACTTAATTTCATTTGTAAATATACATCCTTTCCTGTCATTCAGACTTGCAACACATTCCAAAAAAGGTTGGGACAGGAGCAATTAAGGGCTAGCAATCAGGTAAATTGGTTAAATAATGATGTGATTTGAAACAGGTGATGTCAACAGGTGATTGTAATTATGATTTGGTACAAAAGCAGCATCCGAGAAAGGTCTAGTCCTTTAGGAGCAAAGATGGGCCGAGGATCGCCAGTTTGCCAACAAATACGTGAAAAAATTATTGAAATGTTTAAAAACAATGTTCTTCAAAGAAAGATATGAAGACATTTGCTTATTTCACCTTCAACACTGCATAACATAATTAAAAGATTCAAGGAATGTGGAGGAATTTCAGTGCGTAAAGGACAAGGACGCAAGCCTAAGCTGAACAACCATGATCTCCGATCCCTCAGGCAGCACTGCATCAAGAATCATCATTCATCTATAAGCGATATCACCACATGGGCTCAGGACTACTTTGGCAAACCTTTGTCAAGTACCACAATACGTAGTTACAGCCACAAATGCCAGTTAAAACTGTACTGTGCCAAAAGGAAGCCCTATGTTAACAGTGTCCAGAAGCGCAGTAAACTTCTCTGGGCTCGGAGGCATCTGGGATGGACCATCACACAGTGGAAACGTGTACTGTGGTCAGATGAATCAGTATTTCAGGTATTTTTTGGGAGAAATGGACGCCGTGTGCTCCGGACCAAAGAAGAAAAGGATCATCCAGACTGTTACCAGCAACAAGTCCAAAAGCCAGGGTCTGTCATGGTACGGGGTTGTGTCAGTGTCCTTGGCAAAGGTAACTTGAACGTCTGTGATGGCACCATTAATGCTGAAAAGTACATAGAGATTTTGGAGCACAATATGCTGCCTTCAAGAAGACATCTTTTCCAGGGACGTCCATGCATATTTCAACAAGATAATGCGAAACCACATTCTGCACACATTACATTGTCAAGTCCTGGCTGCGGAGGAAGAGGATACGGGTACTTGACTGGCCTGCCTGCAGTCCCAACCTGTCTCCAATGGAGAATGTGTGGCGCATTTTGAAGTGCAAAATGCGACAACGAAGACCCCGTACTGTTGCCCACCTTAAGACTTGTTTACAGCAAGAATGGGACAAAATTACACCTGAAACACTTCATCACGTGGTGTCTTCAGTCCCTAAACGTCTTTTAAGTGTTGTGAAAAGGAATGGCAACATTACAAAGTGGTAAATGCTTTACTGTTCCAAGAACCAAAATAGGAATTTAGTTTTTTTGAGAAAAACAAACAATGAAAATCATGAGGAACACATTAAATTATGTGCTGTTGTATTGTCTGCAATGAAATACAAGTCAAAGTACATTTAAAAATCACTACTTTCTTTTTTTTATTTGTGTTTTCTGATTTGGGGTTGTAGTTTAAAAGCCAGTTATCATTATGCAGTTCACATGTTTTTTTAGGAGTTTGTGCACACATGTAAAAATATATAGCATTACTTCAGTTACAAAGTGAAAATATCGAACAAGAATAGGCATATTAGGTATGAATAAATTTTATTTAACTGGAACCCAGAGTGTCTGCTTAGAAATATTCTGGCCCTTGGAAAAATGTAGTTGATGACCCCTGGTCTACAGGAACGGGACTCGTGCTGCTTCAAAGATAATCATACAAGATAGTCAGTGCAGGGCTCGACATAAGCAATGGCCCGATGGCCCGGGTCCAGTAAAAGAGTGTGTCGGGCTAGTTGATTGGCCAGTTACTGGCCCGCACGGGCCAGTGACAGTGTCTCTGTCTGCTGCATCAGCAAACGTCATACAGAGTGGCGCGAAGCTTGTGAATGTTAACTAAAATTTCACATTTTTACCTCAGGTAATTTATAACGTTAGTTAAAATGTCAAAGAACTATGAAGCTAATGTGAGAAAGAGGGCATTCTTAGTAGAAAACACAGTAGGCTACACCTGGGTGGAGAAAGGCGATCACGGCATGTAGGCCGACGGTTTCGTTTGCCGGCAATTTCCAACAAAAGCCGACCAGCCAAACCAGCAAAATGCCACGCAGCTTCAAACACAATTCATTTGGATACAAGCGTTGCATTTTAGAAGAGACGGGATTGTGAACAGCGATGTCCGCGCTGCGCACACACACTCTCACACACACCGGAGCCGAGGTGTGCTGTACTTCACACAGCAGATGTAACTGACTGGAAACGATACCGAGGATTATTTAGCCTACTGCCGCTGGCACAGATGAACTAACGCTACAGTCGTTACTGTAAGTAACCTACAATAAAACCTCCATGATTAAAAAGTCAATACTTATCAATATACCCACCTACCTGTTCTACAGGCATCAACATGTTTCAGTCTGGCTGTCCATTCGCTGTGCAAACACAGCTCTACTCTGCAAATAGCGACTTTTTACAAACAAGCTAAAATGAAAGATGTCAGTTTGTAGTCTAACTATCTTGAACTTTGGACAAACTCTTGTAAACTTAGCTGCTGTCTTAACGAACCGTCCTCTCCGCTGGAGCAGTAACCTGTGGATGTATTATAAGACCAAAACATATACATGTGGCTACTTAATATGCACGTGAATTACGTGCTCGTTATGTCCGCGTTCTTCATTCTTGATGATGATGCCGGTTGTATTCTTTTGCAACAGCGTTGTCTTATTTCAAATGAGGCATACATGATGAATGCTAGCCTGCTTATCAGTCCATTCATCATTAAAGCTGCTGTTTAACACATAAACTTTTCGCTTCAGGCTCTTTGACAGTGACATTTTTACCTGACAACAGGCCTTTCTTTCTGCAAACATTTTCCACCAATCAGGACACTGCATACTACAACGTTTCAGTAATCAAAGAATTTAACCATCACTCAGTGAACTGCCCCCTAATCTGGGAACTTTTTCTAGTTAAGTAGCCTATCTAGTTATTGTTATGGATTGTCCATGTTTTTTTAGGAGTTTGCTTACACTAATACATGTAAAAAATATAGCATTAATTTAGTAAGAAAGTGAAATATCAAACAAGAATATGCTTATTAAGTATAAATACATTTTATTTTCTTTATTTGAAAGTCCGGCCGGAGTGTCAGCTTAAAAAAATTCTGGCCCTTGGAAAAATGTAGTTGATGGTCTAGCTTTACTGCTAGCTTTACTGCTAATGGCACAACATACAGTGACAGTGGCTAGCTGGGTTATAACCATTTTCTAAAGCTTCATGGGAGGTGCGGCGTATATTTTCCTGCTCTTTTGTCCTTTGCCAATCACACCTACGATATTTCTTTCAGGGCCAGTAAAAATTTAGAAGGGGCCAGCAAAACTCTGATCTACTGGCCCCGGGGGCCAGTGGGGATTTTTTTTTATGTTGAGCCCTGCAGTGTAGAACTTTGGTTCAACCGATTTCTCTTCATGTTATGTTACGATCAGAATGTGACCAAACTGACCAAAACACAATTTTACCATGGTCTCGCAGGCTTTTTTTTCACATCACTCTTTATTTGACTATATTAATAAAATATGTATTACTAATAATAAAAACAATAATGCATTGAAGCAATTCAAAATATGCTAGTGCACTTTTATAAATTTGAATTCCGGAAAAAGTGGCTGGTAAAAAATATAAGTGGCTGGTAAAATTGGGCATCCACCAGCCACTGTGGCTGGTGGGAAAAAAAGTTAATTTCCCTCCCTGAGTGTTAACCATGGGTAACGCTTCTTTAAGTAGCCTCGTTGGGATGGGGTCTAAGAGACAGGTAGGTGGCTTAGCTCAAGAGACCTTTAACATTAATGGTTGAAGGTTTATAGGGTAAAAGCAGTCTAAGTATGTCAGGTCTTGTTCTTTCTAGCAGTCCTGCGTTTAACGGTGAACCGTTAGAAGTTGAGGGCAAAAGGTGACGAATTTTATCTCTAATTGTTATAATTTAATCATTAAAGAAGCTCATGAAGTCGTCACTACTCAGAGCTATAGGAATAGATGGCTCAGTAGAGCTGTGACTGTCGGCCTGGCTACAGTGCTGAAAAGAAACCTTGGGTTGGCATTTCTGAGGGCCTTCCTATAGGTTTTCAAACTTTCTTGCCAATCTAAACGAGATTCTTCCAGTTTGGTGGAACGCCATTTACTTTCAAGTTTTCACAAGATTTGTTTTAATTTGCGAGTTTGGGAGTTATACCAAGGTAGTTTCCTTAGCTTCATCGTCTTCTTTTTGAGGGGGGCAACAGAGTCTAAAGTCGTCCGTAGACAGGCTGTAGCACTGTCTACAAAATTATCAATTTGGGAGGGACTGAAGTTAACATAAAGGTCCTCTGTTATATTAAAGGGATATTTCACCACTGGAAAGCGGAATACATCGTTAAATTAGGTCACTTATGTAGTAGAAATGTGATTTTTTCTTTTATTGGTGCCTTCTAGGCCGAGAAAAGCCAGAAAATGTGTTTTTGGCTCATATGAATGAAAGACACCGAATCCCAGAATGCACCTGCTTCGCTGCTTTACGAGTCCACTCCCAAGCCACGCCTACCGTTTACAGACAGGCAGAGGCATTCAATTCAACTTAAGTGTGTTTTGTCATTTCAACCATGTACATGAAACGTTTCATCGTGGCTCAAGTGGTGTTACACATCTAAAATGTAAAAAAACGACATTATATAAAAACGACATACGAAACAGGCTACGTTTAGTGCACACACATTATAGGCCCCGTAAAGTTCAGCTAACACATACTAGCATTGGCGGTGGCCGTGAATTAGCGTGGAATGTCGAATGGTCAGCATTTAACAGTCAAACTCCACCAGCAGTTAGCTGCTGTTCGTTGAAGTTGGATGTAGTCCAGTTTGTTGTTTAATGAGCGGACACTTGCAAGCAGGATTGATGAGACAGGTGGCTGGCTAGCTTTAGCTTTCCACGTAGCCGCTTTGGATGTACCTTCCCCGGCTAGCGGCATCGGCTGAGGTGCTGGTCTCCGTAGCAGGCGAAGCTCTCGAAGTGTGTTGAGTATTCCGTCTGTAATAACGTTTCCTGCATATTCTCCGATCTGTACCAATGTATTCCGGTGGTACCTCTTTTATTGATCTCTGATTTAACCGATCTGAATCGGGGGACAGACCGTGGTTATTAGACTATGAGTGGGCGACTGCTCCAACTGAAGCACAGAGGAGCAAGTAGCACTGCACCTCGGATTACTAATATCAAACTTGGGTCATGGTTTATGACCGAAAATAGATTCGGTCAAATTGTTTAATACGAGAGCTAATGAATACCGTCTCTCCTAATCAGACCTGGCTTTCCCAGAATGCCCTCCAGTTATCTATGCAGCCCACATTATTAGCTGGGCACCACCCTGACAACCAGCAGTAAAAGGATGACGTCATCGCTGATCAGGTTTGGGAGGGGTCCAGACTACTGAGTCCGACATTGTCTTTGCATATGCGTAAAGTGACTCAACAACAATTTTAGTGATCTCCGATTTGCCTAATCGGGTATCATTACCCGTGAAGTACATGAAGTATGATCTGACTGTATTTACGGTTATTTTTAGATGGGATTCTATAGCGCCCGCTCAGGCCCCAAGGACGCACACGACCGCACCCGCTTTTCTTGGAGCCGTCAACCTCACGTTTCGCAATATAGAGCTCCCAATAACCAGAGATCATCAGCAGGTGTATCACTGAGTGGAGAAAAACTGTTAGGAAGGCGCAGATGCTCCTGTTTAGAGCGACCACCATAATGTGCATTCCCCGGGTTTAGAGCTAGCGCTACGCTTCTTTCGGACAGTCACCCACTCGCCCGGCTGCTCGGGGTCTGCTAACAGAAGCTACAGTATGTTGGCCCGCACCAGCTACGGAGCGCTGGCTAGCTACAGAAGCATATGATTTTGATTCCATGGTGTGGAGCCGTGCCTCAAACTCACTAAGCCTCGCCTCCACAGCAGCGAATAAACTACATTACACGTATCTTTATCACTAAAGGAGGCAGAGGAATAGCTAAACACACATAGCAGGAGAGGTAGAGGAATTAGCCATTGCTAATGGTCAACCGCAAGCGGAAACCCATCATGTCCAGTACATAATAAGTACGCCCCCCCCCCACAACTTTCCATGTATTCTACATCAACACCATTATGTACCATCACACTGTTCTGAATATATTTCTGTATACTGTCACATGACAATACTCACCAGCATGTATTGTTATAGGAAAGAGTTAGGGAGAGGAGTTCATGGTCTACTGAGGGAGATGACTGATGCACCCATAAGCTACATAGCTGATGAAGCTGCACCAGAGGTAGAAATTGAAGGCAGGAAATATGCATTGGGGTGCGGTCTAAGCCACTAGGTAAGATGAACAATCAAAGATGTAAACAAACCAGTCAGAATCAATAGTAGCATTACTTACTGTTGTAGAAAAGATTGTCCCTCACAGGTTTATTGGGATTTCAGTAAATCATGTTACAATTTTAAATGGTTTCACAATGTAAAAAAAAGGCCTGACATGTTATACACAGACACAAAAACACATTTAACAAGGATTGAACCACACAGTATCCAGAAATCTCTTTATAGGACTATTGCAGGCTTACAAAATGCAGTAAAAATAACAGTTAAAACATTTGTAATATATAATGTAGCAATACTTTGTTTTCATGCTTTGCTACTACTGTCCCTGACTGACTCTTACTTTAGTATGTGTGGCTGGAAGTTTGAAAGCATGCTCACCACATACCAGATGTGATTTATAATCCCTAACTGTGTATTAGGAATTTTGCCTGACACTATCTTGAACTTCATTTTAGCAATGGCCCTCTCTACATGCACCCTGTGCTTTGCAATGCGCTTTGTCACCAGCACATCCCCAGCTGGCATTTGCCTCTTAGACCTTGAAAACGGTGGCAGATTTAACTTCAGTCCAAGTGCCTGCATCTCTTCCTCGATTAAAAAGCCCTTATCAGCCATAATGCCATCCCCTCTTTGCAAATAGCCACTCTAAGTTTCTCTAGTAGCGGGAGGATGCCACACTGCCTGACTAGCTCCTTGTCTGACATTGCTCCTGTAAACAGGGCAGATGAAAAAAATCACAGCACCACGGGGGTCACAGGCAACTAGTGATTTTAGTGTGTTTGTACTTTTGTAGTTTGAATAGCTCTGGCTTTGCAACACCAGTGATGTTGGCCTTTCCATTTTTAGCTCTGTGCAGTCTAATATTGCGTGGCCGGGTAGTCTACTTTGTAAGTTTCTGGCATGTTTTGACATCTCTGTGAGGCCAAATTGGTAATTCACCTATTCAATCAAATATATAATGAATCCAAGAATTGAAAATATTACTTGCTGCTTGCATGCTCATATTAAATCTGAAGGCAAGGCTTTTTAAGTCTTCGTTGTTGCGGAGTTTCATTAAAACAAACAGCAACTGGGTACGGAGGGGCATCTCTGCTATTTGCCAATCGTTGTGCTTGTAGTTTAGGGGTACATTTACTTGAGTGGATCATTTGGAATGTCAAATATTGTGCACAGTTGATTGAATCGTTCTTATGTAAACCCTGTACTGTATTCCAACATCTTGTGGATTTCACTGCTTTGAAGAAGTTCAGGTGTTAGAGTTTTCTTTTTAAATGTGTCAATTTGTGCTTTAAGGCTTTTTAATTCAGTTTCTTGTAAAGACAATTGCAATTTAATGTTGTTTTCTGCTTCCAATTCCTTCTTTTCAGTACTCTGACAGGACTGCTCCTCCTCAGGCTCCCTTTCCAGCTGGCATCCAGGAAGTGGGGGGTGCTCAGGACTCTCTGTAAAGAAAAATATGTTTGCACATTAATGATTATAATTTATTGTTCTCACCTTTTACAGCTGCCACTGGTTAGTCAAATTGGAGAGCCTTGTGTTGACCCTGGAGCAGCTACAGTTAGACAACCAGATGACCTGCCCAACTTTCCCCTGCCATCCCAACCTACCGGCTTCTGCACAGTGCTGAATGTAAAAGTGCCATTCATCGTTACACAGAACTGAGCATTTCTTTGCCTGATTCTATAGCTCTGGAACAGGAAACCAGAGAACAGAGCACAAACAACTTATGGTAACGCAAGGTCTGGCCGAATCACATCAACTTCTTTTAAAGGAATCTGCTCTAGGAGAGCTGACCATGAAAAACTAGCTAATAGTTTAAAGAGCGCAGGATCGGTTCAAACTAAGGCCATGAAAAGAGACATAGAACAAGAGCCTATAGCAGCGATACATTACACCAAGCTCACAGGTCATCTCGTGTATCCATATGGTTTTGTTGTAAATCCCAATGCCCCACCTTGGTACGTCACCTGACCGTAAGGCGATAGAGAGAGGGAGTGAAAGCTCAAACTACGGGCTTTTATAAATTAAGTGTCCTTCCAAGAATAGCTTCACAGAGTGTCCCTACCTTTGCAAGCAGGCTGATGGCAGCTATAAATTAAAAGAGTGTCATGCCCATCATTATCAAATAATGGGGCAGCTTGGTCTCTCAGGTATGTCCTGGTGTGATTTCTTTGTTAAATGTGAAGACTATCACCTAGAGAGAATACACTTTGATGTAGCAAAATGGGAACAAATGAAGTGCAAGCTTGATGCATTCTTCTTCAACTACTATATTATGTGCCAGTGATTCTTATTTTGTTTTATTGTTTGGTTCGCAGTGTTGAGCAAGTTACTTTAATATTGTAATATATTCTATATTACTCATTACAGCTTTAAATAAATATATATTTGGATTACATATTACTGTTCATTTTTTTAACTGAGTTACACTACTGAGTTACTTTTGGCAAAAGTTAAACTGAAAATGGAAAACAATACAGTAAATACATTTATGCCAGTAGTAATGTGAAAACTGCGTTCCACTGACCGCTTTCAACAGCATGTTGACTCTCCTGCATCAGTAGTGGAGGTGGAACCGGAGGAGGCATCCTGCACACATCTGCACACACGTTGTGTACATGAGCATCATCACCCTTTAACTTATTTACAGTAACATATAAATGTAACATGTTGATGAGCACTATTACCATTAGTGCTTATCAACATACATATTTATAAATTGGCCTACCGTTTTTTGGGCGACTTCCGACAGCCTCCAAGCTTCTCCTTAGCTGGGTTAGGCCCTTGCACAGCATTTACGGGATTGGGGAACTCAGGGGTAGGTTTTCCGTTCATAAAATGCTACATGAAAGATAAAAACAAAATTATTTAAAAATTGCTTGTTGGGGCGCTATCTTCGACTTTGTTGTAAACTGACACAAAAATAAAGTTGGGGAGCTAAAAGACTCAACACAACAGCCGCTAGCTAAGGTAGCTAGCGTTAGCTAACATGTTAACTAATGTTGGCTAAAGCTAAAGGGCTCGTTAAACTTAGCTTAGAGAGTAGGTTAATTCTGGCAATGATATCTATGGTAATCATAACTTTGGTCCAATTTGTGTTCTTGCCTCTAGTTAGTAGATCTAGCTAGACAACACGGTAACTAGCTAGTTAGCTGTTAGCCTTACCTTTGAGCAGATGTATTTATGTTTCGTGATGTTCGACACATTTAACTGGGAGTGGGGCCGTCCACACTGTTTTATCCATTTCAGACAACGCTCACGTGGTGTTTTCGGCTTTGGAAATGGAAAGAACACAACTCCTCCAGACAATCTCTCGGGGTACCTAGTGTCCGATTAACAAACGCTGTGGGCGCACCGCTTCACCATCTTGCTTGGAGTCAATGTTTGTCGGACCTGCTCACATAGTAACGGTTGCTATGATGTGTGATTGGACAATGGCCGTTTTGGGGGAGGAGCCGGCGAAAGGTCAATTCCAAAATATAATACATTATTGATTACTAGTTACAGTCATTTGAGAGTAATTAGTTATATTACAATATTACTGTCTCTGAATTGTAATGCTTTACACTAATTTTGAGTTACTTTCACCAACCACAAAGCTATTGTGAATTTCACTACGGGATCAACAAAGTCTCATCTTTATCCACTTTAATACATTATAATGTATTCATATTATTTTGTATTATTAATCTGAAGCTGCAAAGTAAGTAAAGCAATAAAATAAATAGTTAAAGTGATGGTTCCGAGGAATTTCACCCTAGGGTTCTTTGCACCATCGAGCCAAACAACCCCTCAGAAGCTTTTTTCACCTAGGTCGAACATTGGGCGAGTTAGCGTTATCAGCTGATTAGCTTACTACAGGCGCTAACAGATCCAAAAGGTGTATCTCGTAAATTATCCCACTAATAATGCCCAAAATGATACCAAACTTCTACAGTAGTACAAATAGGTTATGCACTCATAAAACAATGGATTGGAAAGTTTGAAAGTACACCAGAAGTTTATTTAAATAACACTTGCCTGCTGACTTCTGCTCTCTGCTGCCGGTGCATAGGGACGTCTCCAAATTACAACACCAAAAAGAGATACAACAAAAATATTGATTATAGCTGATAATGCTAACTCGCCCAATGTTCGACCCAGGTGAAAAAAGCTTCTGAGGGGTTGTTTGGCTCAAGGTCGTGGTGCAAAGGACCCTAGGGTGAAACCATCACTTTAAGTAAAACCATCACTTTAAGTAAAACGTACAATAGCCTACTTGACTCTGAATTGTGGTGGACTAGAAGTAGCCTAATAAGTAGGATTAAATACTCAATAAAAAAAGCACCTTAATTGAATTGAAGTAGCCTACTGTATAGTTACTTTCCACCGCTGATAAAATGTAATGATATTACGTGTAGCAAGACTAAACATTAATTCCCGACATGTATCTGTCAGTTGCTCTGGCACATTGCTGTCGGCACTGACAGGACACAGATGACTCTGGTTCTGGCTCTGACTACGGGAACCAGTGGTGTAGTCTACTTTTTTGTAGTGAGTACACTGTGATTTTCCCCTCCCAGCCTCATACTCGCCTGTCCCAGAGTGACACCCCATACACTAAGCACTGTGATGTTACTTAAAGCCCTGGAAAAACACTTAAAGTTGAGAAAAGATGAGACAGATTTAACTTTTTGAGAAACGCAACCGAACCTGAAAGCAAAAGGACATCACACAAATGAGCCATTTAATCGACACCCCTACACTGCCACCCAAAAACCATGACTAATAATTAGCATCATCATACATACACCATTAGTAATAAAATCTGCTGAACAGGGCCTAAATTTACTTCAACTGTTTTAATTTAATAAACTGTTTATAATCTTCAACACTATGGCTAACAAATGCATAAAAAGCAGACGACAGGAGAAAAAAGCTCCACTCTTTCTATTTTAGTTAATTATGTTAATTATCTGACCATTGATAACTAACAGTAATTTAATTGGTGTCAACCAAGGATGCCTGGTTTTAAACTCCCTAGCCTGACTTTCAGTCCACAATGCTGACCAGGAGTTCTCACCATCTCTCTCAAACAAGGAAATAAAAAAATATCACATAATCTACTCTTCGGGCTGGATTTTGGTAATGGTAACGTTAACGATCGGGTCATTATGACAGCTGTTTTAACTATATTAGGTGAAATTACTTAAAGCAAGAGTCTATCAATACAACAATTTTCACAACTATGAAAATTCACCTCTTTCATTTCACTTCTAACAAGTGGCTCGGTTCAGTGTACAAAGCCAGCCGACTACACCAAGATACCAAGAACGACATTGTTGACCGTCAACAGTAGCTAAAGACTCATCCGGTCAAGACTGCTAGGCTAGCAGTGCTAGCCGGAATGCTAACGCGGGAAACAGCTAGCTAGCTATGCCGTGAGCGCTGCTACACCTATGGATACATCAAAGTTGGTGACAGAGACTGAGCCTTCCGTCGGTGATGTTTTAGACGACATAAGGAACCTGGACAACAAGGTGAGAGATTTTTGGTCAACAACTTTAAGAAAGCTCTGACATGGTTGCCAGCATTATACAGCGAGTCGAGCTGAACTCAGTCGGACTCACTGAATGCATGTTCAAATTGGAGGCTGTAGCTAATTCACCATGTGCTCTATTAATACATCCGTGGTATTATCTAATGATACATCCGAGGGATGAATGTATGTACCGGTATGCTGTAAAGCAGTTTACATGGATGTAACGTCATTAGTGCTTGAGATGAATTGCGCCTCGCCTGTAAAGTGGACAAGAGCAGGTGGCAGCAGCGGGGGGCGGTGACAAAAATCCGCTGTGAAGTCGGACAGTTTCCAGCCGTATCCAGCAGCCTTCAGGCTGAACAGGAAGTCACAGAAACACTGTGGTCCGATTCCGATTTAATAAAATGTTATCAGAGAACGCTACGGCCGAATTAATCTGTGAGTGACTTCAGAACGGGAGCCCTGTTAAAGGAATTTCAACTGTTTGTTGAAATAGGGCTTATCATGTCTTATCTTGTCTCCTCTAGATGTAGATAGGTGGGCAAATGCATTTTTTTGTCTCAGTGCATGCAATGTCTCAGTCGTAGTAGATTTCCTAGGCATATATTGATTTGGGACTATATTGGGTGGAAGTAGCCAGCCGAAGCACTGCTACTTGGCGGAGAGATCACGCAGCTGTTACAGCCGAGAGAATCAGAGAATCACACGCAGACACAGTGGGCGAAGCACGAGGAAATACAGGAAAGTACTGACGTGAACTAGAGCTGGGCGATTTTTTTCCCCCTAAAAATATCTGCAATTTTTTCATAAAAAACTCGATTTACGATTTGATTTGATTCCCCCCCTTCCATTTAAGGCGAGACACTACAGGTAAATAGGGTAACAAATTTAACTTACAGATATCACCATAAAACTTTACCAGTTGATTACTCACATGAATAGCAGAATAGAATGTATTGCAGGTTTTCTGTAATTTTATGTTTAAATATGCTAATCAGGCTATATCTAATTAAATATGCGCTAATTTGCATATATTTTGAAGTGACGAATCTGACCATTGAAAAAAACAAGGTTCAAAATTATTATTGCATTTTGTTGATATATTCAATGCAAAGACATTTACAGAGGGATTTATGAATATCTCCTTTTGGCACCCAGTAAATCAGAAAATACTTCCAATAGCCTTAAAAAAATAGATTTTCGCCTTATTTTTAGGCATAAAATGTCATATAAATCAGGCCAAGAATGACATATCAACAAATGCCTCTGTAAAAACCTTCAAAATATAGTTAGGAATATAACTGTGAAGTTTGGTGTATGTAGGTGCTACAGAAGTGGAAAATCGTCACTATGAGTGTGAGAAAAAACTCATTTTGAGAAAACGGCCTTTAAAGATTTTTATGGCAAAATTCCACTAATTTCTATCGAAAGCCATGAATTACAGACAAAATATGCCTATGGTCCAAGTAAGATCAATGTGTCACACTGTTTAACATCCAAAACTACAACCCCAAATCAGAAAAAGTTGGGACAGTATGGAAAAAAATAAAAAAAGAAAGTAGTGATTTCTAAATGTACTTTGACTTGTATTTCATTGCAGACAATGTGAACACAAAATATTTCATGTTTTGTCTGGTCAACTTAATTTCATTTGTAAATATACATCCTTTCCTGTCATTCAGACCTGCAACACATTCCAAAAAAGGCTGGGACAGGAGCAATTAAGGGCTAGTAATCAAGTAAATTGGTTAAATAATGATGTGATTTGAAACAGGTGATGTCAACAGGTGATTGTAATTATGATTTGGTACAAAAGCAGCATCCAAGAAAGGTCTAGTCCTTTAGGAGCAAAGATGGGCCGAGGATCGCCAGTTTGCCAACAAATACGTGAGAAAATTATTGAAATGTTTAAAAACAATGTTCCTCAAAGAAAGATAGAAAGACATTTGCTTATTTCACCTTCAACAGTGCATAACATAATTAAAAGATTCAAGGAATGTGGAAGAATTTCAGTGCGTAAAGGACAAGGGCGCAAGCCTAAGCTGGACAACCATGATCTCCGATCCCTCAGGCAGCACTACATCAAGAATCGTCATTCATCTATAAGCGATATCCCCACATGGGCTCAGGACTACTTTGGCAAACCTTTGTCAAGTACCACAATACGTAGTTACATCCACAAATTCCAGTTAAAACTGTACTGTGCCAAAAGGAAGCCCTATGTTAACAGTGTCCAGAAGCGCCGTCGACTTCTCTGGGCTCGGAGGCATCTGGGATGGACCATCACACAGTGGAAACGTTTACTGTGGTCAGATGAATCAGTATTTCAGGTATTTTTTGGGAGAAATGGACGCCGTGTGCTCCAGACCAAAGAAGAAAAGGATCATCCAGACTGTTACCAGTAAACAAGTCCAAAAGCCAGGGTATGGCAGGGCTCCACACTAACTTTTTGCCTTGGTTGCATTGGTGCGCCTAACTTTTTTATTTAGGTGCACCAGCACAAAATGTAGGTGCACCCAAATTTTTTCCTTGCGTCGCCATTAAAAAAATGTTTAAAGTGCTTCACTGAGCTGCCAAACTAAAACATTTAGGAAACTAAAACTAGGCCTCAACTAAAACTGAGACCTCACATTTCATGGCTCAAAGTCTTATAGCCCCCCCCCCCCCCCCTTGCTGTCCTCTGCCCCTCAGATGGCCAACACCTGTAATTTGGCCTTCTTCCCGTTTGGCCTTGGCTAAACCAGCTTGCCACACTCCCTAGCATCAAAATCCCCCCCCCACACACACACTGATTCTTATCAGATCTTCCACTAGTCCAGGACTAAAAATCATATCTCTGTATTTTTTACAAAGTGGGCTAAAGTTTTAAGTCAAAGCCACTTTTCACAAGCTTTTATGAAATGCAAAGACACGGTTTACTTCTTAGTTTGAAAATATACAGCTGAAACACATGTAAATGAAAATTATCTGAAATAGCCTAGGCTATATTTAAAAAATATATATCTGAGAAAGCTCCTTCACTTGTCCCCCCCCCCTTTCATGTCTTCAGCTTTCCTATCAAAATAAAGCCCCCCCCCCCCCCCCCCCCCCAAAAAAAAAGAGAGAGAGAGAGGCGTATGCTAGGCTACTCTTATTACATGGCTTGGTTGAATTCTAATGTAGAATGCGGTCTGTAATTTCTTCATAACAGACCGCTGCTAAGCATAACACACCGTTGCCATGCAAAAGAAGAGCGTTGCTATGGACGCAGTTCTGTTCACTCTGGAGTACAGCCATCAATCAATCCGGTGAAAGAAGTCCGGATAATTTATCAGCTGTGGCAAAAAGTGGAGAAACGCCGTCGAGCAACTTCTGTCCTCCAAGTCAAGCAATTACAGCAGATCTGGTGAGCGCATATCGCTACATCTATATATACGGTCTATGATCGCTACGCAGTAACTTCAGCCGTAGTATAGGGACAACAACGCTAATTAGTTAGCTTACATTGCACGTTTAGATGTGTCAACATGCAGCGGCTGTGTAAAAAGGAAACGAGATGAATGAGGACATGAAGCCATTTACATCGTCTCACTTTACCGTCAACAGAAATGTTCAGTTTAATGTGAATACGAGCAGCCGAAAGCCCGCTAGCTCACTACAATGCATCAGCTAATGTCGTGTCAATTCCTGCAGTGATTAAAACAGCAGCTGGGTCATTTGTCCACCACGGCAGCATCCCATAACATATACGGCTACTACCACAGCCCGTAAGGCGGTGTTGAGTAATAGATGAAGGGTTGCATTAGCTTAACAGATATAGAGCTGTGTTAATAACAATTAAAACCGTAGACAAATGTCACAGTGTGGACCGACGCTGTCTCTCTCCATGTTGCACGGGCATATCTGTGTGTGACAGTGAGTGAATGGGGGCGGGGCTGCACGGAGAGTAGGAGAGATCCAAACACGGGCACGGCTTTATAGAAGAAATGGATCATGTCGCAGCGGAGAGGACGTTAGGTGCATCGGTGCGACCTAGGAAAAATGTTAGTCGCACCCTTAAAAAATTTGGGCGCATATGCGACGAAATTGGTCGCACTCTCGAGCCCTGTATGGGGTTGTGTCAGTGCCCTTGGCAAAGGTAACTTGCACTTCTGTGATGGCACCATTAACGGGTACTTGACTGGCCTGCCTGCAGTCCCGACCTGTCTCCAATAGAGAATGTGTGGCGCATTTTGAAGTGCAAAATGTGACAACGAAGACCCCGTACTGTTGCCCACCTTAAGACTTGTTTACAGCAAGAATGGGAATAAATTACACCTGAAACACTTCATCACGTGGTGTCTTCAGTCCCTAAACGTCTTTTAAGTGTTGTGAAAAGGAATGGCAACATCACAAAGTGGTAACTGCTTTACTGTTCCAACTTTTTTTGAAATGTGTTGCAAGAACCAAAATAGGAATTTTTTTATTTTGAGAAAAAAAACAATAAAAATCATGAGGAACACATTAAATTATGTGCTATTGTATTGTCTGCAATGAAATACAAGTCAAAGTACATTTAAAAATCACTAATTTCTTTTTTATTTGTTTTTTCCATACTGTCCCAACTTTTTCTGATTTGGGGTTGTAATTATTGCTTCATCCATCACTGATCATAACATCCAAAACTAAGGGTGCTCCGATCAGGATTTTTGGGGCCGATCACCGATTGCTGGAAGACGTATCGGCCGATACCGATCACTTTTATGAACTGAAAATTGCGCCACACATGTTTAGAGAATGTATCAGTAACTGTTTGGCTTTGTCCTAGCTCAAAATCTAAAAAATGTCCTTTCAATCATTGCAGACATTTCTTCAGCACAAACACACACACACACACGGACGACACACACACACACACACACACACACACGGGGAAACAGCTGTTTGAGCGGCGCCGGAGCTGCTAGCTACACAACTCCGCTCTGCCTTAGCGTTAGCTAACTTTGAAAACTCCTCATACTCCTTTCTGTGACTAACCTTCAAATGTCTGATGAGGTTGGTGGTGTTGAAACGTCTTTGGAGCTTTCCGTCTCGTGGTATTTCCTTGGCACACACGTTGCAAATCGCTATTGTATTGTCTTTTTCCCAGATAGCAGTGAGGCGGCGGACCACCGGCGGTGCTCCAGAGGCAGTAGAAGCGGCAGAATGGCGTAATCGCAAACACGTTTGCCGGCGCACCACCGGTGGCAGCCGCTTTTTAAAAGCGGTAGCCACCTTCGTTCCGCGGCCGGCCCGGGGGCCAACTGCTGTTCTGCCGCCGTTCAGACACCTTGTAGAACTGCCAGACCGCTGAATGTAGGGACGCCGCCATTTTAGCTCCATGTTGAAAATGTTCTCAGGATCCATGGTAGTGCGTCATCTGCTCGGCCTATCTGATCGGCATTTATGGAGACCACCGATCAAACTATTTAAAGCCATTATCGGCCGATACCGATCGATCGGAGCACCCTTATCCAAAACAACACATCAACATGGCCTTCAACTGAACACCATAATATCACAAACTTCAAACTGACACAACACAACCATTACACAGCCTAGTCTCCCCAATTTACTTTACAGTCTACATATCCATGCCAGCACCATATGTAGGGCCCTCCTCCATCTCCTGCTGGTGTCTTTTCACTTTTTTGGCTGTGCTTACACTTTTACGGCTCCGCTTTGCACTGGTGGAATGGACACTATTGGCTTTTGAGACCCTAACCATGTCGTCATCCTTCATTGCATTGACAGTCTGTGCTCTGAAGCCACAATTTCTCCATCACAGCCAGCATGGCAAAGGCACTCATTAAATATAGAAATAGCCATACTGGCTGCAGCCTCAACCCTGCTTTTCTCCCACACATATGTGGGCATGTAAGACATATGTCACTGGACATCCAGTGATACACTGGGATGAGCTTCTTATGAATCATTCAAAAGACCAATATTTAGAACAATGGAGAAAGCAAACAAAGTAGACTAAATGGTTATTTGACAGATTATCTGAACACTGTCAGAGATACGAAGAAGAGACTGATCCTGACTAAACAGGCTCAGTGACCACTAACTGGGTCAGAGATGCACTTCCTCCTCCACTGGGAAAAAGTCTGTTCACTAAGAGATTTACACTTTGGAAAAATAGCCAAAAAAATAAAACTTCCCAAAGTTAACACCAGAAAAGAAGCTGGTAGTTCTCCTGGAAGGGACAGCAGCTCCACTGACAGCTACATATGGATCTGCCTGACACAACCTGAGGGACTCACCAACATAAGATCCCAACATTACAGATTTGTTTAGTATTGTATAGTAATTGTATATTAGAATAGTATATATGCGACACCTACATATTTAATATGTGATATGTAGGCTATGAATTTCTGTAAACTGCTTTGAGAGAAAGAGAGAGAGAGAGAGTGTGTTTCTCATTACCTCCGCTGTCTGAAAGCTGTCTGTTTTCAGAACGACAGTTTCAACATTGTCGTACTATGTGATGGCATTTCATCATCTGCTGTCTTAGTTTGTAATCCACTGTGTCTTCTTGCTAATGACAACTGTTTTCGTCTTCTGAGATGATTTTCGACGCATTGTTTTCATTTGCAGCTACCGCGGAAATCTCAGAGCATGTCACGTGACGATTCTGAACGAATCACGTTGTCAGAAATTGGCATCAGCCAATGAGATTGCGCATTTAGAGTTAAATCCGCCTTTTTACTTTCACGATTGGTTGCTGATAAAAAGGAAATGACCATATTTGGATCCGGCAGCATTGTACAGCAGAGAGAGAGAGCTTTCCAACGGTATATGAGATGACAGGGTGCAAATTATTTATACTGTATTTGGATTGAGCTAATAAAACCTAAAAAGAAATCTTTAAAAAAAAATCGATTTTTTGAAAATATGAATCGATTTGACCTACCAACTCGATTGTTAAATCAAATCGATTTTTTTCCCAGCCCAAACGTGAACAAACAAAGTAGCTATCACACTGGGAGACAAGTTACCACATTGGTAGCTGTAAGGATATGGCGCCGAAGATGAGTTCTGTCGGGTCTGAACACTGCAGCAGTCCTTAGTTGAATCAACTAGCTGCAGCTGCCAGCAGGGAGGTAGATTGCCCGGCCACGACCCTTCACCTACTTTCCGGAAGCGCCAGCAACACACAAACACAGGACGGAGAGGAGCTGCATGCTTTGGAACTAAAACGACAGGAGGAGGAGGTGGTAGCGATCGCTGAACAGCCTGAGGACGTGAGGATGAAAGCCAACAGGATCTGGTGGTGGGAGTATGCGGGGATATGGCGACTGAAATAGAGTGTCTGTGATGTGGAGAGTGGGACAACGTACTGCCGGACAATATGAGCATGCTGCCCGCAGTTGTGTCACAGCTACAGAAGATTTCTCAGCGTTGATCCATCCTGCAGTCCTCAACTTTTTTTTCCGGTGTGATAGTCAACTGGGAAAAACGCCGAATGGACCCAATAAAAAGCTGTCCACAGAGTAAATGATTACTGTAAACATGACGCATGGTTATTTTACGGGATAGATCGACCCATATTAGACCTGTACTCACAGAGTTACTGCATGATATCTCTGCGCCAATAAGTAGCCAATAAGTTGGCTGGCTACTTCCACCCAATATAGTCCCAAATCAATATATGCCTAGGAAATTGTCTAGTCTTATTTTGCATTGCTATTTGTACTTGTTGTGAATACACAGGCCACAAGAAGTAATTAGGTTGTTTTGTTGTTGGCTCACTTTTACTCGCGACATGCCAACAGCAACAAAGGATTCCATTCACTATGCTAAGCTGAGCTAACGGCGGCTGCGCCCGACAGACATTGCATGCACTGAGACAAAAAGTGCATTTGCCCACCTATCTACATCTAGGAGACCGTGATAAGCCCTATTTCAACAAACGGTGGCGTATTCCTTTAACTGCGTACCCTTCTAACTCATGGTAGTAACTTTATAACAACAATAATAGCCCACAACTAACTCTCTTTAACAGGATAAAACACCATAGCACACAAAAACTTGTGACAATTTGTGACAATTTCTAACACTAATAATTTTACATTTACAAATTTACACCACCGAATGGCATGCTCGGTAACATTATAGCCGCTAACTAGCCAGGTAGCATAACAGTGTCAAGCTGGGAGAGGCTCCGGTCGCTACTCCACATTCAAGGACAGAGAAGAAAGTTAGAGGATGAAGAAATACCGGAAATACACCAGAACAATGTATGCTCAAGAGAGGAGCCATCTGTTGTTCTCAAGTTTTTTGTTTCTAAAAAATCTGACATAATTTAGCCACTGTTGTTGCCCGTCGCGCTAACTCGGCCGTGCTAACGTTAAAGACATGTCATTTCAAGCATGCAGCGGAGCAACATTATGAACGCAATAACAATCCACCAGCGGTCCCACTACAGACCGTTAAGACGGGAGAAAGACAGGTTCAGAGTAATGATTAACACACTGGACTGAAGATGTCTTGCCTTGCTGAAATATGTCCTAAGCAGGCTGACAGTGGAGCTACGTTCACTTGCCACTTTCTACAACAACCTAATTTACCTGAGACCAAGATAGTGTTTATACAACTATCTTACAACTATTTTGTTTTGAAAGGGAAACAAAATGTTATAGTTGTTTGTTTTGCATGTTGTTTGCAATTGCATGTACAAGTAACATACCATAAATGACCTGACCAATATTCATATCTACTTTCTTTTTAGATGAGTCAACATCACACAGGAAACCTGCCGGTCGCCCAGAGCTGGAGGGGTCTATTGTAAGCTCGGCCTGCCACTTCATCTTGGGACCCAGTTGAAGGCACAGTGGCTTTGAATTTTCCATTTTCAATTAAATACAATTTCATTACAAGGAAATTGAGAGTAACTTAACTTTTTTGTATACATATATATATATATATATATATATATATACATATACACACATATATATACATATATATATATACACATATATATACTAGGGCTGTCAAATGATTAAAATTTTTAATCAAATTAATCAGAATTTTCAGTGGATTAATCATGATTAATCACTATTTGCAATTACACCTGAATCCTAACCATTTTTTTTCTGAAATGCATACCAAAAGATACTAGTGCTGTCAAGCAATTCAAATATTTAATCGGATTAATGTCATAGTTAACTCGCAATTAATCGCACATTTTTATCTATTCTAAATGTCCCTTGATTTCTTTTTGTCCCATTATATTTTCTCATTTTAATTCTCTTATCAGCATGGAAAAGTAGATTGGCTTGCTTTGTGACTGTTTTTTTATTGAAAACAACATTGTCATATACGTTATGTTCAATTTCACACTAACATTCATACTTGGATCTAATAATCTGTCACATAATGTAACGCTGTTACCTCGATTTTCCATTGCAGATAGTACTGCAGATAGTCCTGCAGATAGTACTGCTAGTACTAGTACTAGTACTAGTACTACAGGTAGTACTGCCTCATGCCTGAGGCAGTACTACCTGTAGTACTAGTACTGCCTCATGCCTGAGGCGAGCGTGGCTGGTCCTACTGTCTATGGGCTCATAGCAACTGGTTTCCCGTGACTCATTTCCTGGTTCTCGTTCTCTTTCATAACCAACGTAAAATCAAGGAGAGGGTTTTCCTGCTCCAGGTTTCCCACCGTGGTCAGAAAGAACAGAGGAGACACTTTGTTTCTCTCACTGACTGTAGAGTCACTACTCGCTCGCTCTGAAGATAATCGCCGTCACGAGCCTACAAGCTACGCGGCTAGCAAGCTAAAACCGGCCGAGGCTTGTGTCTGTTTTGTTTGCGGTCTGCGAAATTACAAGACCCGCCCTTCAATCACTACTATTGGCCAGGCGTCGAAGGTAACGTAACTCCATTTGTTCAGGTCCTATCCCCTGACCAATCCACTATCCTCACTACTCGCGGTGAAATGCCTAAACCAAACCAATCAGCTGCTTCGTAGGGCGGGACATGGCGTGGCCATAGACAGTTAAAGAAGTGGACTAACAGATCCCGTTGCTCTCTCTATGCGTTACTCGTGCGTTAAAAAAATTATCGGCATTAAAATGGGTTTGCGTTAACGCCGTTAATAACGCGTTAAACTGACAGCCCTAATATATACACATATATATATATATATAAATCGAGATTAGATAGATAGATAGATAGATAGATAGATAGATAGATAGATAGATAGATAGATAGATAGATAGATAGATAGATAGATAGATAGATAGATAGATAGATAGATAGATAGATAGATAGATAGATAGATAGATAGATAGATAGATAGATAGATAGATAGATAGATACAACCCCAAATCAGAAAAAGTTGGGACAGTATGGAAAACACAAATAAAAAAGGAAAGTAGTGATTTCAGTGTTTCCCCTAGGATTTTTTTTAGCTGTGGTGGCAGGTATGCCAACCCCCGACCCCCCCCCGCAGACACTCCAAGGCCGGACTTTCGAATAAAGAAAATAAAATTAACGTATACCTATTATGCCTATTCTCGTTCAAAATGTTCACTTTCTTCCTGAATTACTGCTATTTTTTTACATGCAGTACATTAGTGTGAGCTAACTCCTCAAAAACATGGAAACTCCATAATGATATCTGGCTCTTTAAGTAGAACAAGATCTCAGACTAGGAGGCAGTTCACTGAGTGATTGTTAAAGTCTGTGATTAAGGAAACATGGTTGTAGTATGCAGGAAAATGCTGCAGAAAGAAAGGCTGTTGTCAGGTAAACCTGTCACAGTCAAAGAGGCTGAAGGGAAAGTTGACGTGGAAAGCCGCTTTAATGATGAATGGACTGATAAGCAGGCTACCATTCATACTGTATGCCTCATCTGAATGAAATGATGCTGTTGCAAAATAATAAAACCAGCATCATCATCAAGAATGAAGAACGCGACGGTAACGATCGCGTCATTCACGTGCATATTAAGTAGCCACATGTATCTGTTTTGGTCTTATAATACATCCATAGATTTACCTCCAGGAGAGAGGACGGTTCACTCAGCCAGCAGTTAAGTTTATAAGAATTTGTCCAAATTTCTAGATTCCCGCCAAGCTAAACTAAGACTACAACCGACAGCTTTGTTTGATCTTGTTGGTAAAAATGAGCAGAGTAGAGCTGAGTTTGGTAAAACAGCGCAGTGGACGAGAGCAGACAGAGCAGATTAAAATATCTCTTCCTACATGTTTATGCCGTCTATACAGGTGAGTGCATTGATATGTATTGACTTTTTACTCACGAAGGTTTTATCGTAACCTACTTACAGTAACGAGACTAGCGTTCATCTGCCCCCACAGCGGCCGTTGGTAATCCTCGGTATCGTTCCCAGTCAGGTGCTGCACGTGTTTAGATGTGTGAGCGTTAACGTTAACGCGGCTGCGTGTGTGTGTGGCGCGCAGGCAAGAATCCCGGCATGTGAACAGAGACGGGGCTGGGTTTGTGCTCTACCTGTGAAGCGCGTGTCCGCGCTATTCTCCGACGATCAACATTGATACTGTGGCGTGGCGGCAGAAATTTAACTGTGGCGGTGCGCCACTTGCAAATCAACGTAGGGGAAACACTGGATTTCTAAATGTACTTTGACTTGTATTTCATTGCAGACAATACAACAGCACATCATTTAATGTGTTCCTCATGATTTTTATTGTTTTTCTTTCAAAAAAACAAAATTCCTATTTTGGTTCTTGCAACATATTTCAAAAAAAGTTGGAACAGTAAAGCATTTACCACTTTGTAATGTTGCCATTCCTTTTCACAACACTTAAAAGACGTTTAGGGACTGAAGACACAAAATGATGAAGTGTTTCAGGTGTAATTTTGTCCCATTCTTGCTGCAAACAAGTCTTAAGGTGGGCAACAGTACGGGGTCTTGGTCGCATTTTGCGCTTCAAAATGCGCCACACATTCTCTATTGGAGACAGGTCGGGACTGCAGCCCTTGTCCTTTACGCACTGAAATTCCTCCACATTCCTTGAAAATTTTAATTATGTTATTCACTGTTGAAGGTGAAATAAGCAAATGTCTTCCTATCTTTCTTTGAGGAACATTGTTTTTAAACATTTTAATAATTTTCTCACGTATTTGTTGGAAAACTGGCGATCCTCGGCCCATCTTTGCTCCTGAAGGACTAGACCTTTCTTGGATGCTGCTTTTGTACCAAATCATAATTCTAATCACCTGTTGACATCACCTGTTTCAAATCACATCATTATTTAACCAATTTACTTGATTACTAGCCCTAAATTGCTCCTGTCCCAACCTTTTTTGGAATGTGTTGCAGGTCTGAATGACAGGAAAGGATGTATATTTACAAATGAAATTAAGTTGACCAGACAAAACATTAAATATTTTGTGTTCACATTCTCTGCAATGAAATACAAGTCAAAGTACATTTAGAAATCACTACTTTCTTTTTTTATTTGTGTTTTTCATACTGTCCCAACTTTTTCTGATTTGGGGTTGTATCTCTCTCTCTCTATATCTATCTATCTATCTATCTCTATATCTATATTAGTGGTGGGCCGTTATCGGCGTTAACGTGCTGCGTTAACGTGAGACTCTTATCGGGTGATAAAAAAAATATCGCTGTTAATCTATTCTCAAAGTTGGGTTGGGAGCTGGGTCTATAGGATACTGCGCAAGCTATGATGACTTTCACCTTGATATTTTAGCGCGGATGTATACAGCCTACTGACTGTAAAACAGTTCCTCACGACCTCTTATGTAGGCCTACAGTTCAAAATGAATGTTTAACTAAATAAACAGTTAGCAACAGTGTTTCCCACACTCACCCGCCACACTTGCGTTCATTAATTTTTTTAAACACTATTTAAAACATGCAGCGTATTCGTTCAGCAGCATACAGTGAGGAAAACAAGTATTTGAACACCCTGCTATTTTGCAAGTTCTCCCACGTGGAAATCATGGAGGGGTCTGAAATTGTCATCGTAGGTGCATGTCCACTGTGAGAGACATAATCTAAAAATAAAAAAAAAAATCCAGAAATCACAAAATATGATTTTTTAACTATTTATTTGTATGATACAGCTGCAAATAAGTATTTGAACACCTGTCTATCAGCTAGAATTCTGACCCTCAAAGACCTGTTAGTCTGCCTTTAAAATGTCCACCTCCACTCCATTTATTATCCTAAATTAGATGCACCTGTTTGAGGTCGTTAGCTGCATAAAGACACCTGTCCACCCCATACAATCAGTAAGAATCCAACTACTAACATGGCCAAGACCAAAGAGCTGTCCAAAGACACTAGAGACAAAATTGTACACCTCCACAAGGCTGGAAAGGGCTACGGGGAAATTGCCAAGCAGCTTGGTGAAAAAAGGTCCACTGTTGGAGCAATCATTAGAAAATGGAAGAAGCTAAACATGACTGTCAATCTCCCTCGGACTGGGGCTCCATGCAAGATCTCACCTCGTGGGGTCTCAATGATCCTAAGAAAGGTGAGAAATCAGCCCAGAACTACACGGGAGGAGCTGGTCAATAACCTGAAAAGAGCTGGGACCACCGTTTCCAAGGTTACTGTTGGTAATACACTAAGACGTCATGGTTTGAACTCATGCATGGCACGGAAGGTTCCCCTGCTTAAACCAGCACATGTCAAGGCCCGTCTTCAGTTTGCCAATGACCATTTGGATGATCCAGAGGAGTCATGGGAGAAAGTCATGTGGTCAGATGAGACCAAAATAGAACTTTTTGGTCATAATTCCACTAACCGTGTTTGGAGGAAGAAGAATGATGAGTACCATCCCAAGAACACCATCCCTACTGTGAAGCATGGGGGTGGTAGCATCATGCTTTGGGGGTGTTTTTCTGCACATGGGACAGGGCGACTGCACTGTATTAAGGAGAGGATGACCGGGGCCATGTATTGCGAGATTTTGGGGAACAACCTCCTTCCCTCAGTTAGAGCATTGAAGACGGGTCGAGGCTGGGTCTTCCAACATGACAATGACCCGAAGCACACAGCCAGGATAACCAAGGAGTGGCTCTGTAAGAAGCATATCAAGGTTCTGGCGTGGCCTAGGCAGTCTCCAGACCTAAACCAAATAGAGAATCTTTGGAGGGAGCTCAAACTCCATGTTTCCCAGAAACCTGACTGATCTAGAGAAGATCTGTGTGGAGGAGTGGGCCAAAATCCCTCCTGCAGTGTGTGCAAACCTGGTGAAAAACTACAGGAAACGTTTGACCTCTGTACTTGTAAACAAAGGCTACTGTACCAAATATTAGCATTGGTTTTCTCAGGTGTTCAAATACTTATTTGCAGCTGTATTATACAAATAAATGGTTTAAAAAAAATCATACATTGTGATTTCTGGATTTTTTTTTTTTAGATTATGTCTCTCACAGTGGACATGCACCTACGATGACAGTTTCAGACCCCTCCATGATTTCTAAGTGGGAGAACTTGCAAAATAGCAGGGTGTTCAAATACTTATTTTCCTCACTGTATTTCCTTCCCTGCTCTTCTCCGTCTCTCTGTCACTTGTATCTGCCAGTGTGTTAAAGTCAGAGTCCCGACCCGACTCTTAGCAAACAAGCGATTTCGCCTGCTATAGAAAGTTAACTAGTCGTAGTTAGTTTGTGATGCTTTCAGTGCACTTTGGAAACAGGAGATGAGCCCCTGGTCTATTTGGGTAGCACACATATTCTGAATGCCTTCGGCAGAATTCAAATGAGCCATTTTAATCTAGATTAATTCCAAGATTACAGTGAGATTAATCTAGATCAAAAACATTTATCTATGCCCACCACTAATAAATAAATAAATAAATAAATATGGACTGCAGATGGTAACTAGCATTAGCTAACTCTGGTACAAAACATCTTTCCGTAAGATTAATGTATTTTGTACATTGTCCCCGACGAATAAACTAATTAATTATGTATTTATATATATATATATATATATATATATATATATATATATATATATATATATATATATATATATATATATATATATATATAGTGTATTTATTTTATTAAAGCAATTGTATTTTTACCACTGCTATTATATAATAATTCATTACATGCCGTACTTTATCATTCCAATATGCATCTTTGCACACTACATTTGCACTCTACATCCCACTCCATTTTTTTTTCTTATTTGTATAGTTTCTGATTTCTGATTGTTATATTATTTTTTATTTTTTGTTAATTTTATATTAAGTTTGAAATCCCATCAAGTTTGCCTGTTCATTTATTCCTGCCCATATATAATAATTCATTCCTGCTCATGCACAGACAGTTTAAAGTAATAGTAAAATTGGTACCACAGTTGTTAGTTATTTAAAGGTTAGGGGAATGTAAAAAATACCACCAGATCTGCTGTCATTGCTTTAATTGGACAGAAGTTGCTCCACGTTTCCCCACTTTTTGCTACAGCTGATAAATTACCTGGACTTCATTCAGCGGATTGATTGATAGCTGTTTTCCAGAGTGAACAGAACTGCGTCCATGGCAACACTCTGCTTTTGCATGACAACAGTGTGTTATACTTAGCAACAGTCTGTTATCAATAAGGGTGCTCTACCATGGATGTATTAAGAGCGCACTACTCGTGAGAACATTTTCTACATGGAGCTAAAATGGCGGCCTCCCTACATTCAGCGGTCTGGCAGTTCTACAAGGTGTCTGAACGGCGGCAGAACAGCGGTTGGACCGCGGAGCGAAGGCGGTAGGAAGACGGCTACCGCTTTTAAAAAGCGGCTGCCATTCTGACGCTTCTGCTGCCTCTGGAGCACCGCCGGTGGTCCGCCAACTCATTGCTATCTGGGAAAAAGACAATACATTAGCGATTTGCAACGTGTGTGCCAAGGAAATACCACGAGGCAGAAAGCTCCAAAGACATTTCAACACCACCAACCTCATCAGACATTTGAAGGTTAGTCACGGAAAGGAGTATGAGCAGTTTTCAAAGTTAGCTAACGCTAAGGCAGAGCGGAGGGTTGCAGCTCTGGCGCCGCTCACCCAGCTGTTTTCCCTGTGTGTGTGTGTGTGTGTGTGTGTGTGTGTGTGTGTGTGCTGAAAAAATGTCTGCAGCGATTGAAAGGAAATTTTTTAGATTTTGAGCTAGGACAAAAAGCCAAACAATTACTGATACATTCTCTAAACATGTGTGACGTAATGGCATAAATTTCAGTTCATAAAAGCAATCGGTATTGGCCGATACGTCTTCCAGCAATCGGTGATCGGCCCCAAAAATCCTGATTGGAGCACCCTTAGTTATCAAGAAAATAATAGACCGCATTCTACATTAGAATTCAGCCAAGCCATGTAATAACTAAAGGTTACAACCAGGGATGGAAATTAAATTTTTTGTCCACCGGCCACTGTGGCTGGTGGATTTCAAAATCTACCAGCCACTCAATGTTTTTACCAGCCACTTTCTTGTTTTTAACCGACAATGTGTAACTGCATGTGAAAATTAATACTACAAGATCTACAATACTTAAGCAGTTTATTTAATCTCAAGTCTCAATGAAACACTGACACTTTCTCTTTCCCTCTTATACATAAACAAACCACGAACTGATATACATTTCATTAAATGAGTAGGGCAGATTAAACAAAAAACTAACATTCCTCCACCCATCCTCCCCACTCCTAGTACAATTTCTCCTAAACAGTATTTTCATCTTATCCAACTGGGCCGTCTTCAGGCTGGTAAGTGCCTTCATGGCAGCCGTATTCTCCGGGGCTGCTTTTCCCTGTGCTCTCTTTTTTACCTGTATGTGGCATTTGGACGATTCGTGGTCTTTTATGGATTCCAGGTTTTTAGTCCCAACAATGAAACTATTAGTTTTGGCATCTTCTGAAGCGTGTTGACGACATACAGAGCAGTACATTATCAGATTTGTCTCGTCGTAAACTAACCAATCGCGGAACTCCCCATTGTCTGCTTTTCTCCATCGTTCTTTAAAAAAAACGTTTTTTTGACTTTCGCCTCTTTGTCCACTGGCTCCTCCTGAGATGTTTTCTCAGCGGACCTCTTAACGCCTGCGATGTAACGCCACATTTTTTTTGAAGGTGCGCTGCCTCTAAAGTGTCAGGGTGAAACAGTATGCTATTTTTATTTACCCGCCACGGTGGCCGGTAGGTGAAGCGAGTTTACCCGCTACACAAAACAAAATCACCCGCATTTGGCTGGTGGCGGGGGCTAATTTCCATCCCTGGTTACAACGTTAGGGGAACATTAGGGGAACGTTCTCTAAAGGTTACAACGTTAGGGGAACGTTATCTAAAGGTTGCAATGTTAAGTGAACGTTCTGAGAACGTTTGATGTAACCAAAACTTTCCATGGGAACCAAAAACTAACCACAAACTAACCAAAAACTAACCTTCAGGAAACGTTCCTGCAACCAAAAACGAATGTTCCCGCAACCAAAAATTGTTAGCTGGGTTGTTGTTGCTTAGTAACGTTAAGTGACTTCACGTCAGATCCAGGGCACGGCCACGGAAGCGCCAAAGGTCCAAATGTCAGTGTTTCACAACACAGCCTTGGTGAATTTATGAATGAAAGTGAGAAAGTTCTGTCACAAAACTATGTTTTGTTGCGTATCGTCGCACTTTTGTCAGTGGGTATACGGAAATCCTTGACCTTTCCTAGTGGGTATACCTTCTTTATACCAGCGTATCACGTAGCAGGGCCCGACATAAGCAATGGCCCGATGGCCCGGGGCCAGTTAAAGAGTATGTCGGGCTAGTTGATTGGCCAGTTATTGGCCCGCACGGGCCAGTGACAGTGTCTCTGTCTGCTGCATCAGCAAACGTCATACAGAGTGGCGCGAAGCTTGTGAATGTTAACTAACATTTCACATTTTCACCTCAGGTAATTTATAACGTTAGTTAAAATGTCAAAGAACTATGAAGCTAATGTGAGAAAGAGGGCATTCTTAGCGTCATGGAAAACACAGTAGCTTACACCTGGGTGGAGAAAGTCGATCACGGCATGTAGGCCGACGGTTCGTTTGCCGGCAATTTCCAACAAAAGCTGACCAGCCAAACCAACAAAATGCCACGCAGCTTCAAACACAATTCATTTGGATACAAGCGTTGCATTTTAGAAAATAGACGGGATTGTGAACAGCGATGTCCGCGCTGCGCGCACACACACACTCATACACGGCAGAGCCGAGGTGTGCGCGTTACTTCACGCAGCACATAACTGACTGGAAACGATACCGAGGATGATTTAGCCTACTGCCACTGGCGCAGATGAACTAACGCTACAGTCGTTACTGTAAGTAGCCTACAATAAAACCTCCATGATTAAAAAGTCAATACTTATCAATACCCACCTACCTGTTCTACAGGCATCAACATGTTTCAGTCTGCTCTGTCTGCGCTGTCCACTCGCTGTGCAAACACAGCTCTACTCTGCAAATAGCGACTTTTTACAAACAAGCTAAAATGAAATATGTCGGTTTGTAGTCTAACTGTTTATCTTGAACTTTGGACAAACTCTTGTAAACTTAGCTGCTGTCTTAACGAACCATCCTCTCCACTGGAGCAGTAACCTGTAGATGTATCATAAGACCAAAATATATACATGTGGCTACTTAATATGCACGTGAATTACGTGATCGTTATGTCCGCGTTCTTCATTCTTGATGATGTTGCCAGTTGTATTCTTTTGCAACAGCATTGTCTTATTTCAAATAAGGCATTCATGATGAATGCTAGCCTGCTTATCAGTCCATTCATCATTAAAGCTGCTGTTTTCCATATCAACTTTTTGCTTCAGCCTCTTTGACAGTGACATTTTTACCTGACAACAGGCCTTTCTTTCTGTAAGCATTTCCCACCAGTCAGGACACTACATACTACAACAACGTTTCAGTAATCAAAGACTTTAATCATCACTCAGTGAACTGCCCCCTAATCTGGGAACTTTTTCTAGTTAAGTAGCCTATCTAGTTATCGTTATGGATTTTCCATGTTTTTTTTGGAGTTTGCTTACACTAATACATGTAAAAAAATATATAGCATTAATTTAGTAAGAAAGTGAAATATCAAACAAGAATATGCTTATTTAGGTATAAATACATTTTATTTTCTTTGTTGAAAGTCCGGCCCCCGGAGTGTCAGCTTAAAAAAATTCTGGCCCTTGGAAAAATGTAGTTGATGACCCCTGGTCTAGCTTTACTGCTAATGGCACAACATACAGTGACAGTGGCTAGCTGGGTTATAACCATTTTCTGAAGCTTCATGGTAGGTGCGGCGTATATTTTCCTGCTTTTTTGTCCTTTGCCAATCACACCTACGATATTTCTTTCAGGGCCAGTAAAAATTTAGAAGAGGCCAGCAAAACTCTGATCTACTGGCCCCGGGGGCCAGTGGGGATTTTCTTTTATGTTGAGCCCTGCACGTAGACTACACCACTGACGGGAACAGTGAAGAGACAGCTCACTTCAATGCAGCGTAAAAATACTTCTGAAAATAATGTAAAATAAAGATTGTGTGCTGGTCAAATTGCGGTTGAACAAAAAAAAAAAAAAAAACGCATGTTGAGTCGGACTCTGTCCCACATGAAAGTTAAGACCTCCTTATCATAAATTCCAGATTTTAAGACATTTTAGACCTTAAAAATCAAAATTTTTATTTAACCTCTTAAACCCGAGCGCCCCCGGTATCGGGAGCGGTGATGTAACTCAGAGCAAACACCATACATGGGCATGCCAAACACGTAGCAACATGTTCATGTAGCATATCTGCTTAACGGGACGGAACTTGGCTAAATGCCCATGATATCCATTTTTATCTACAAAAAATCCAAATCCAACACCAAGCAACTAAATGAGCACATGGGATAAACACAAGTACGGTGCACATGAGGATTATGTCACACTAGCGAATTATTTTCTTCATACTATCCACGCAAACGATATGTCATATGAAAGGGGAAACGCTGCTGATTCCAACACTATATGTCTTACCACTCTACAACGAAAAACCATCTAACATGAAGTAAATAGGAGGCATCTATTATATCTGCCTGTGTCGCTTACGGTGTCAGACTTTCGTCTCAACTGCATTACACAAAATACACAGATATTAGAGCGCACATAATATATCATTTATTCCCCTACAAAATCCACAACACTCGTTTTTTTTCAAAGAAATAATGTCAGACAGGAAAAAGAAAACCGCAGAAGTACTGGATATGCTATTTGATGACAGCGGTGCAACTGTTTTTTCAATTGACTCCTCATCTGAAGACGATGAGCTTCGCCAGCAGGACCGAGAGGAACTGGATAACAGTTGTGATTCAGATTATAAAATTCCATCACCAGTAAGGTATGTAATCTCTGTTTTGTTATTGATTACTTATTGATTTAGTGTGAAATTGTTGTATCATATCCTGCAATGACTTTAGTAAAACTAAATCCACAATGAAACTAAACATGGGCGAGAATCCAGCGGTGTTAGGAGGAAGTATGTTCCCCCGGCAAATAGTTTTCCCGCCTGTTAAAATGCGTAGCGCCCCGCTCCATGGTTAACATACGGGATATGGTTTGCCTCAAGTTTAGTATGAGGAATGCATATCGACGGGGGAGCAGTATTTGATACAACACCTGTACCAGCAGTCGCCATCTCGGCAGTGCCTGACGTCGGCTAATCCAAAAATTGGCAAAGAGGTAGAGAGTGCATAACTTTAGCCCAGAATATAATTTAAACGTGTCAATTTAAACCCTCCAGTGGGCGCAGCAGGAATAAATTATGTACATATTTTTACAAAACACATGTAGTTTATAAAATACAATGTTTTATTAAATTAAGGCGAGACACTACAGGTGAATAGGGTAAAACATTTTACTTACAGATATCACCATAAAACTTCACCAGTTGATTACTCACATGAATAGGAGAATAAAATGTATTGCAAGTTTTCTGTAATTTTATGTTTAAATATGCTAATCAGGCTATATCTAATTAAATATGCGCTAATTTGCATATATTTTGAAGTGACGAATCTGACCATTGAAAAAAACAAGGTTCAAAATTATTATTGCATTTTGTTGATATATTCAATGCAAAGACATTTACAAAGGGGATTATGAATATCTCCTTTTGTCACCCAGTAAATCAGAAAATACTTCCAATAGCCTTAAAAAAAATGGATTTTTACCCTATTTGTAGGCATAAAATGTCATAAATCAGGCCAAGAATGACATAACAAATCCCTTTGTAAAAACCTTCAAAATACAGTTAGGAATACGACTGAAGTTTGGTGTATGTAGGTGCTACAGAAGTGGAAAAACGTCACTAGGAGTGTGAGAATAAACTCATTTTGAGAAAACGGCCTTAAAAGGTTTTTATGGCAAAATTCCACTAATTTCTATCGAAAGCCATGAATTACAGACAAAATATGCTTTAGGTCCAAGTAAGATCCATGTATCACACTGTTTAACATCCAAAACTAATTATTGTTTCATCCATCACTGATCATAACATCCAAAACAACACATCAACATGGCCGTCAACTGAACACCATTACATCACAAACTTCAAACTGACACATCACAACCATTACACAGCCTAGTCTCCCCAATTTACTTTACAGTCTACATATGCATGCCAGCACCATATGTGGGGCCCTTCATCTCCTGCTGGTGTCTTTTCACTTTTGTGGCTGTCCTTACACTTTTACGGCTCCGCTTTGCACTGGTGGAATGGACACTATTGGCTTTTGAGACCCTAACCATGTCGTCATCCTTCATTGCATTGACAGTCTGTGCTCTGAAGCCACAATTTCTCCATCACAGTCATCATGGCAGAGGCAGCCTCAACCCTGATTTTCCCCCACACATATGTGGGCATATAAGACATATGTCACTGGACATCCAGTGATACACTGGGATGAGCTTCTTATGAATCAGATTCAAAAGACCAATATTAAGAACAATGGAGAAAGCAAACAAAGTAGAATAAATGGTTATTTGACAGATTATCTGAACACTGTGAGAGATACGAAGAAGAGACTGATCCTGACTAAACGGGCTCAGTGACAACTAACTGGGTCAGAGATGCACTTGCTCCTTCACTGGGAAAAAGTCTGTTCACTAAGAGATTTACACTTTGGAAAAATAGCCCAAAAAATAAAACTTCCCAAAGTTAACACCAGAAAAGAAGCTGGTAGTTCTCCTAGGAGAAGGGACAGCAGCTCCACTGACAGCTATATATATATGGATCTGCCTGACACAACCTGAGGGACTCACCACCACTTTAGGATCCCAAGATTACAGATTTGTTTAGTATTGTATAGTAATTATATTAGAATAGTATATATGTGACACCTACATATTTAATATATGACATGTAGGCTATGCATTTCTGTTAACGGCTTTGAGAGAGAGAGAGACAGAGAGAGACAGAGAGACAGAAAGAGTGTGCGTTTCTCATTACCTCCGCTGTCTGAAAGCGGTCTGTTTTACGAACGACAGTTTACACATCGACGTACTATGTGATGACATTTCATCATCTGCTGTCCTAGTTTGTAATCCACTGTGTCTTCTTGCTAATGACAACTGTTTTCGTCTTCTCTTTTCGTTTTCATTCGCAGCTACCGCGGAAACTGTTAGAGCACATCACGTGACGATTCTGAATGAATCACGTTGTCAGAAATTGGCATCAGCCAATGAGATTGCGCATTGAGAGTTAAATCTGCCCTTTTATTTTCACGATTGGTTGCTGATAAAAAGAAAATGACCATATTTGGATCCGACAGCATTGTACAGCAGAGAGAGAGCTTTCCAACGGTGTATGACATGACAGGGTGCAGACAGCGATCGCGGAGCAGCGCTATGATTTAGAACGCCAACTTTTGTTGAATTTAGGCGAAATTTACCGACGGAAACACACAAAGTATAGTAAAATAAAGACCTAAATGTGTATTTCGGACTTTAATTCACCACAAGTCTGAAAGAATACATGTTATTGAAGACAAATAGCACAAAATCTCAAAATTGACCAGAGGAAAAAAACGATGTTTTTGCCTGCCGTGTCTCGCCTTAAACTAAAATATTGTCACTTTTCTGTTTGTAGTTACATTTTAAAAGTGGCATAATTACATATATTTTCCCCCTATTTCGGTTCCACGGTGATAATCATGAGTATGAGCCGTACACACATAACAGCCTAAGCGTGGTCGAGGTGGGTCAGTGACTTCAAGCGTGATGGAGGAAGAGATAGGGTGGCACAACAGAGAGAAGGACCAAAGACCAGATCCACTCAGATTTATGCCAGCCAGTGTCCCTGGCCCAACATTTGACACCACTGCATCATGGACGCCGCTGAGCCTTTTCCAGCTCTTTGTTAGCACTTCTGTTAGAACTATAATTGAAAACACCGATGCCAACACAGCCAGGAGAATTCAGGCTGGAAAGAAGTTTATTTGGAGAGCGCTGCCGGTGACGGTTCATGGCCATTTTAATTTTCTCTGGCCTTGTAAATGTGCATCACAGAGCGGACTACTGTAGCCATAATGGCTATATAATTTTACCTTCCCCAGTGAAAAAAATGACACGGAATCGCTTTGAAGCCATCTTGTGGTCGCTGCACCTGAGCAACCCAAAAGATGACGAGTACAACAAGCGCAAGAGAAACACTGCAGAATATGATCGGCTTTTCAAAATCAAGCCCCTGTACACCGAGATAGTGACTGCCTGCAAAGCACATTTCCAGCTCTATCAAAACCTCCCCATAGAGGACAGCATTAGTATGAAGCAGTATATAAAGGACAAGCCCACAAAGTGGGGATACAAACGGTTTGTTCTCGCAGATGCCTTAACTGCATACACATGGAACTTTTTTGTGTACACAGGGAAGAGTGTGTTCACCACAGGCCAGGGTCTAAGCTACTCCTCAGTGATGGACCTTCTACCATTCCCTCTGCTCGGTGGAGGTTACACACTGTTTGTAGACAACTTTTACAACAGCCCTGCCCTCTTTCAGCATTTGCTCAGCAAAAACATTGGTTGTTGTGGGACGATTAGGAAGAATCAAATTGGTTTTCCACAGAATGAGCAGAACAGTTTACCCAAAAAGGCTGTGAGGGGTGATTTGCGGTAACTGAGAGAAGACAAACTTTTGTTTGTAAAGTGGATGGACACCCGTGAAGTGACTATGTGCTCTACAGTACACAAAGCCTTCAGTGGACAGACAGTGAAACGGAAAGTAAAAAGCACTGGTGTGTGGCAGACTAAAGGCCCGTTCACATAGGACGCGGCATGCGCTGCGCTCGCCGCTAGGTTGTCCTTTTCCCAAAATAACTTTCGTTGTGCTTGCCGCGGGGATCAGCGCAGCGCAGAAGAGGCAGAGTTTCGAAATTTACGTCATACATGCGACAATATTTAAATCACGTCACGTCTGCGTCCGGTGTTGACATCAGATGTGCGTTACATGCGACATTGTGTATACACCTGTGATTTGGTGGCGAAGAGGTTTCTTTCTGTCAACCAAAAGAAAGCCTTGGCAGTTGCCCTGATTGAGAAGAGGAGAAGACGGAGGAAGGCAGCCGCAGCAACAAGGGTGTGGGTGCACGAGACCCTCAGGTCCAGAGAGCAGTTGGGGGAATTCCGGCTGGTGAAGGAGCTCCACACTTTGACCGGTTCCAGCGCTACTTTTGGCTCAACAGGGAGCAATTTGACAGTCTGCTGACGAGAGTCGGTTCTACGATTTCCCGGATACGAACAACATTCCGATAGTCCCGTTCTACAATGTGTCTCTCCCTGACGTGTGGCTCCAGAAAAGACAGTATGGAAAAGTACTTCCAAGTACTTTGTTGGTCTGCCCCTGTACCACTTTGTTGTCTCTCTGTTGCCTCCTCTCCTTTATGTACCTGTCCCTTAGGTTCTTCCACTTTTTCTTCCACTCCTCTAATTTTAAAACAAACACATAATGTATAGTAACTGATGTGTATGTGGGAGCATATCTGTAAATGAATGAAGGGTAGGGGAGAGCCGGGACAGTTGAAACACTTTTTAATTAAACGTAATTTACAAAGTGATGGTATCGCACTGAAAGCTAATATTTTGTCACTAGCATCCTCTACCTGTCATCTGTCAAATACAGATGCATCTTCAGCTTTGTTCAAAAACCGTTCAGGAATTATTACAGCAACAGTGGGGCGTGGTCATGTTTCATAGATTGTTGCTGGGCTTTACGTCTTTGTGAATGTCTGTTAACAACTCATCGCCGTCATCATGAAGCGCGTATGAAGCGGTTATTGAAATATCATGCACTGTGGATGATTCTGCCATTTTTTTTATAGCTAGAACAGTAGGTGTTCCCATTAATGTTTATTGTCTATTGTGGAAAATGTCGTTTTTTACGTGGGTTATGGACACTGCACTCACTCCAAATAATTATTTGGAGTGCAGTGCCCATAACCCGCATGTAGTCAAACCTTTAAATGAAAAACACTCATTAATAATCGAAACAATGTAACCGCTAATGAAGTTTACTTTCGACCATCAAAACTGGTTTATGGCCTGTAACTCCGTGATAAAAGGAAATAACAGGAAGATATTTGGCTGATAGAAGGAGGTTAACATGCTCTAAGTGTTGAGCTGAGGAAGTCTGTCTGTCATCACTGCACTCGGAGAAAACTGGAATGTTTCATCTGTCCCGCGTTTCAACTGTCCCGGCTCTCCCATCATGTTAATGTTGGTTTTGGGGTAAACGTGTTAGTAAATGTATTTGTTGAAATCAGCCTGCCCAGGGACTACAGGTGGAAACCTGGTCAAATGCATGTCTCCTGTCTAAGGTTAATGTATATTGTACATTGTCCCTGTTTAAAAATAAATAAATGAAGAAAATGAAGATGAAGACGTGTGGATTATTTTAATTTCTAAATAAGATGGTGCATTTTAAAACTACGTGTCATTGCATTTTACATACATAAGAGGTCTGCAGTCATTGCAGTCGGGTATAATAAATCTAAGATATGAGCCTAAATTCATACATTCATCATCATCCATTCATACTCTGGACAACACTTTGTTTAATAGCCTACATATGTAGTACAATTAATTCCTCCAAAACTGGAGTTTACGTACGCTTGTTAATGGGTAATTATTCTGTGTGAAGGTATATTACCTACTTCAATGAAAACGAACATGACGTGTCAATCAGTCCAAACATATTTTACATAATGTAAACATACAAATACAAATATATCTTACAAGTACCTGTATGGAGCCATATATAGGCTAATCAACTTGGTATTTGGTTTTTGCAGCTCACAACAGTCGGCTACAGTTCTTCTCCATTGCTTTGGCGCATTTCTCAGATCAGTAATGTATATAGGCTACTTAACATATATGGAATAGTGCTCACGTGCATTGTTCATTGGACTATACTTACAGTGAACTGTTAAATATGGACAACAACACAAAGCAGTTTCACTATCTTGGAATAAACAATGGCAAATATATGGACTTGTCAGCTTGATTATGTCATTGGTATAAATAGGCTACTTGCTGTTCCGTTTGTGGATCCACGTGCATTCTGTGTTGTTTTTGGTTTTTGAAAGCATAGGGTGCTTGTGACATATGTCACAGCGCACCGCGGCTGCTCTTGCGCTTGCCGCGGTCAAAGTTGAACCATGTTGAACTTTGACCGCGGCACGCGCAAGAGCAGCCGCTGTGCGCTGTGACGTGATGTCACGTGTCTGAAAAAAACTAAATCAACATGTTTAACCTTGGCCGCGGCACGCGCGAGAACGGCAAGCCGGAAAATGCCGCTTGCGCTGCGCTTTGCTCAGCGCAGCGGCAGATCAGCTGTTGTGCGCGCAAGCCATACACAATAATGGGTTTCATAGCGCAGCGCAGCGCATGCCGCGTCCTATGTGAACGGGCCTTTAGGCTGTACCTGTTCCGGATGCTGTAGTTAACTACAATCGGTACACGGGTGGTGTGGATTTGTCCGATGCATTGATCGGCTATTACAGTGGTTCCCATAAAACAATGAAATGTATAAGACTTTTTTTTATCATTTTGTGGACATTACAGTGGTGAACAGTTTGCTTCTCCACAAGGAGCTGCACAAGAGAGGTAAATACCCCACCACGACAAAGCCACAGCCAGAAGACTTTCAGGGAGCAGCTTGCTGCAGACATGTTGAAGTTTGCTGAAGCCTCAGCAGCACCACCACCACCTGCATGCCTATGTACTATGGAGGTGATGCTACCCAGTTTAGGAGGTACTGCAGGAAGTGCCAGGATACTGGGAACCAAAGGGCGAAGACGCCTATTTACTGCAGAAAGTGCCAGGTCCCTCTGTGCCTCAACTCCAAAAAGAACTGCTTCCAGCAGTGGCACGATGGAAATGTGTTAGATTTTTTATATACAGTACAATTAATTGTTGTTTATTAACTCTGTTCTTACCTGTGTTTTACCAGTTAGGTTTTATTGCTTGTTTTATTGTAGATAAATGTGCTCAAGTAAGAGTTAAACTTAATTTCCCTTGAATGGTTTTACTTGAATGGGAAAAAAATATATAGATTTGATTAAAGATCAAAGCCAGAAGCATTATAAAACACATACAGGGACATATAAGTGAAATGTAATGTGTTTTAAAGTTTGGTACATGAGAAGAGTCAAATGGCACAGATGGTACCCAAATGTCCGCCTAAACATGCTTCTGCTAAAACCTCTCTAACTTTGCTCTGCTTCACTTTATAAGCCTACATCTTTTTTTAGATGTTGTACTATGGGTTTCTAGAGGTTTTGGGATGCAACTGCATTATTCCAGAGGGATATTCCCTCTAACAATTGATTGTTTTGTTAGGTGGAAATTAAATCTTTAATTTATGCTGTGATTCATCTTCATTTACTTTGTCCCAGTAACAAATATATTGATGCTTACACCTCTACATGAAGCCCACAATTAAAATAGACTTTGTAATTGCAGAGATATACTCTATTCCTTTTGGATTTATCATTTTCGAGTAGGGGCCTGAGCCAAAGGTCTAGGGCTTAACCTGTTCAAATCCCCCTCTTTTGCCTGATTTTCATCTATTTCTCGTTCCCAAAGGGAAAAGCTTATAACAGAAGAACTGCGAGGCCAAAATGCATGTATGAGGCTTAATTTGAAACCTAACTTCTTCTTGTTTATGGACATGTGCTTGATTAGCATGTGATTAGAACAGACTACAGCAGTTCAAACATGGTTCAAAATAGTAATTTTGGTCCAGTCTAAAAACTATATATAAATATACTTTGTGCCACACTATGCAGAACACAACACATGCCTTCTACACATTGCCAAGAAGACCTCTATAAAGTTTCAGAACTCTAGTCATAACCTAATGGGAGCTAGGGAGTTTTCAGTACTTGGTATTACAGGTGTCGCTGGTGTGCTAAAACTAAGGGTGCTCCGATCAGGATTTTTGGGGCCGATCACTGATTGCTGGAAGACGTATCGGCCGATACCGATCACCGATCACTTTTATGAACTGAAAATTACGCCATTACATAACAGTCACACATGTTTAGAGAATGTATCAGTAACTGTTTGGCTTTCTGTCCTAGCTCAAAATCTAAAAAATGTCCTTTCAATCACTGCACATTTCTTCAGCACACACAGTCAGTCAGTCAGTCAGTCAGTCAGTCACACACACACACACACTCACAGGGAAACAGCTGTTTGAGCGGCGCCGGAGCTGCTAGCTACACGACTCCACTCTGCCTTAGCGTTAGCTAACTTTGAAAACTCCTCATCCTCCTTTCTGTGACTAACCTTCAAATGTCTGATGAGGTTGGTGGTGTTGAAATGTCTTTGGAGCTTTCCGCCTCGTGGTATTTCCTCGGTACACACGTTGCTAATCGCTAGTGTATTGTCTTTTTCCCAGATAGCAATGAGTCGGCGGGACCAGCAGCGGTGCTCCAGAGGCAGTAGAAGCGTCAGAATGGTGTAATCACAAACACGTTTGCCGGCGCACCACCGGTGGCAGCCGCTATTTAAAAGCGGTAGCCGCCTTCCTACCGCCTTCGATCCGCGGGCCAACTGCTGTTCTGCCGCCGTTCAGACACCTTGTAGAACTGCCAGACCGCTGAATGTAGGGAGGCCGCCATTTTGAAAATGTTCTCAGGAGTAGTGCGCTCTTAATACATCCGTGGTAGTGCGTCATCTGATCGGCCTTTATGGAGACCACCGATCAAACTATTTAAAGCCATTATCGGCCGATACCGATCGGTGGCCGATCGATCGGAGCACCCTTAGCTAAAACCTGTCCAAAACCTGTCCAAGTGACTACATTTTGCTAAATGCTTTTACTCACTTCTATGCTATTAGAAAAAAAATTACTTACAAAACCTTTTTACATTCATTCTACCACTGTTGAACATTTCTTCTCATAAATCACATGTATGTGCCAGCTGGCATGGGCTTAGGTCTGTTGCCCATTCATTTGGACTGGCTCCCATTGGATGTCCCTATCATGCTATACCATTGGAAAGGGAATGTGATTGGCTATAACTGCCATGATTGACGTGTTGATAGCCAATGACAGCATTTTTTAAGATGGCTGCTCAGAGAGATGACGCAGCATGGGAGCGCTCGCTGGACGTCAGGGGCTGTCCCGGGGTGAAAACTTAAGAAAAAGGTGGTGGGATAGTTTCATTGTGTAGGCAGCAACATGAAGAAAACGAACATACCCAGCAACATGGTGCAGGGCACGGATAAATATATTATTTCAGACGGAACGTGATCGGCTAATGAAGCTAGCAGACAGTTTGCAGACAATTAGCATGGACTCTACAGGACAATATTCATAACCTGGATTAATTATTTTGAAAAACCCTTGTTATCCTTTTGATCTGTGGACACTTACAGGCTAGTGGAATATGAATAAGACAGAAATGAACGGAGATTGAGCGGTTAGGACAGCCTACAGATAGGGAAGCGTCATCTTTTTCTTTTCATCTTTTTTCTCAATAGTATGAGCACTAAGATCATGAATAATGCTTTGGTGCTTATGATTTCAGTAAAATGAACAGAATGATTGAATTGCAGAGAATTTTTACCAATCAAATGATCTACGGCATGTCCATATTGACAAAGGTTTTGAACTTTTGTGGTCAAATACTTATGTAACATGTCAGAACATGCCTGTTAACAAGTTAAGAGGTTAGGACTTTTTAAGGACCCGCGGGGACCCTGGACAACACGAGAACCCCGGAATTGAGGCAATACGCTTACCGTAAACGTCAGCACATCAATCCGAGACTCCTCCTCTCCTGTTGACCGAGACTCCTGCAGCTTGGTGACTGTTGAGCAGGGCAACAGCAACATGTCATCGACTGGAGCAGAGGGAGGTGACTGGGATCTCCTTAAGAGCATGAGCAGCTCAAGTTCCTAGTCATGAAATTGTATTTAACTGGAAAATTCAAAGCCAATGTACCTTCAACTGGGTCCCAAGATGAAGTGGCAGACCGAGCTTGCATTACAATAGTCCCCTCCAGCTCTGGGCGACTGGCAGGTTTCCTGTGTGGTATTGACTCATCTAAAAAGAAAGTAGATATGAATATTGGTTAAGGGTGAACGACAAAAACAACAACCACCACCAGATGGGAAAAGGGTATTTTACAATAACTTTGAATGTGCCAGTTTCAGTGAACGCACTGTCTGTGTTTTTCCGACGTCGGCAGCTGTTGACTTTACACTGTTTAATGTTAGCTGTCAGAATTTTAACTGTTTGTTTTGCATTTTAACATTGTTTAATCCAGCTGCTAGCTAAAGGTAGGCTAACGTTACCTGCTGTCGAGTGTAGTGTAAAGTCAGGCACCGAAATAAGGCACCACCGCGTTTCGGTACCCAAACCTACTCAGACATTTGAAGGTTAGTCACGGAAAGGAGTATGAGGAGTTTTCAAAGTTAGCTAACGCTAAGGCAGAGCGGAGTGTTGCAGCTCCGGCGCCGCTCACCCAGCTGTTTCCCTGTGTGTGTGTGTGTGTGTGTGTGTGTGTGTGTGTGTGTGTTGAAGAAATGTCTGCAGTGATTGAAACGGCATTTTTAGATGTTGAGCTAGGACAAAAAGCCAAACAATTACTGATACATTCTCTAAACATGTGTAACTGTTACATAATGGCGTAATTTTCAGTTCATAAAAGCGGTCGGTGATCAGTATTGGCCGATATGTCTTACACAATCGGTGATCGGCCCCAAACATCCTGATCGGAGCACCCTTAACATTGGTCAGGTCATTTATGGTAGGTTTCGTGCACATGCAATTGCAAAAGATGAACCTATGCTGTTACATTAGACAATCGCTAAAAAAACTAAACAAAAAACGTACATGCACACGTACATGGTGGTGGAGGCAGTGACATCCGCTGACCTGAAAAAGGGCAGAAAGAGACAAACACATCAGAAGAGTAACATGATATGCACCAGGTTGAATGTCAGTAGTTCAATGGTAGGAAATATGACTGGTTTCTAAAATGCATGCATAAATGTTAACTTACGGACAGGGCTTCCAGACAGCATGCTCCGTCCTGGAATGCTTTCTTGCTTGTGGAACCGATTCATCTGAAATAAAAGACCATATAATTTGTACTGATTGCAAAAAGAATATTTTAATTCTGTAAATAATTTAGTCAAGGAGGTGTAATCATTATGTTGTGCTAGGTTAGCCTGCAGTTTCGTGAACAGAGCTTCTCTTAAAACATCCATTAGTATGTCTCAAACCGCGCACTTCCGTTCGTACACTACTAAGGGTGCTCCGATCGATCGGTCACCGATCGGTATCGGCCGATAATGGCTTTAAATAGTTTGATCGGGGGTCTCCATAAATGCCGATCAGATGACGCACTACCATGGATGTATTAAGAGCGCACTACTCCTGAGAACATTTTCAACATGGAGCTAAAATGGCAGCGTCCCTACATTCAGCGGTCTGGCAGTTCTACAAGGTGTCTGAACGGCGGCAGAACAGCAGTTGGCCCGCTGCCGGCCGCGGATCGAAGGCGGTAGGAAGGCGGCTACCGCTTTTAAATAGCGGCTGCCACCGGTGGTGCGCCGGCAAACGTGTTTGCGATTACGCCATTCTGACGCTTCTACTGCCTCTGAAGCACCGCCGGTGGTCCGCCGACTCATTGCTATCTGGGAAAAAGACAATACATTAGCGATTTGCAAAGTGTGTGCCAAGGAAATACCACGAGGCGGAAAGCTCCAAAGACATTTTAACACCACCAACCTCATCAGACATTTGAAGGTTAGTCACAGAAAGGAGTATGAGGAGTTTTCAAAGTTAGCTAACGCTAAGGCAGAGCGGAGTCGTGTAGCTAGCAGCTCCGGCGCCGCTCAAACAGTTGTCCCCCCCCCCCCCCCCCCCGTGTGTGTGTGCTGAAGAAATGTCTGCAGTGATTGAAAGGACATTTTTTAGATTTTGAGCTAGGACAGAAAGGCAAACAGTTACTGATACATTCTCTAAACATGTACAAAACACTACATATTTCAGTGTTTCCCCTACGTTGATTTGCAAGTGGCGCACCGCCACAGTTAAATTTCTGCCGCCACGCCATGGTATCACTGTTGATTGTCGGAGAATAGCGCGGACACGCGCTTCACAGGTAGAGCACATACCCAGCCCCCTGTCTCTATTCACATGCCGGGATTCTTGCCTGCGCGCCACACACACACGCAGCCGAGATGTGTGTTAACGTTAACGCTCACACACATCTAAAACACGCGCAGCACCTGGGAACGATACCGAGGATTACCAACGGCCGCTGGGGGGGGGGGGGCAGATGAACGCTAGTCTCGTTAATGTAAGGAGGTTACGGTAAAACCTTTGTGAGTAAAAAGTCGATAATTATCAATGCACTCACCTGTATAGACCGGCATAAACATGTAGAAAGAGATATTTTAATCTGCTGTCTGCTCTCGTCCACCGCGCTGTTTTACCAAACACAGCTCTACTCTGCTCATTTTTACCAACAAGCTAAAACAAATAAAGCTGTCGGTTAGTCGTAGTCTTAGGGAATCTAGAAATTTGGACAAATTCTTATAAACTGAACTGCTGGCTGAGCGAACTGTCCTCTCTCCTGGAGCGGTATATCTGTGGATGTATTATAAGACCAAAACAGATACATGTGGCTACTTAATATGCACGTGAATGACGCGATCTCTACCTACCTGCCTCCTAGTCTGAGATCTTGTTCTAGTTACAGAGCCAGATATCATTATGGAGTTTCCCTGTTTCTGAGGAGTTTGCTCACACTAATGTACTGTATGTAAAAAATAGCATTAATTCAGGAAGAAAATGAACATTTTGAACGAGAATAGGCATAATAGGTAGGCAATTTCCTTGCATAGTGCGTAAAATTTGACGGGGGAGTGTTGTCTCAAATCGCGCACTGCCTTATGTAATTACCGGAAATGACGATCACAACATCTCATCCCTCCTTTTGTGAAATTGTGAATTGCACACATGCAGAGCATTCCCGCCACCTAATGTCACCCGCGAAAAATTAGGGCTGTCAATCCATTAAAAAATGTAATCGAATCAATTACATACTCTGTGATTAATTAATCTAAATTAATGGCATAAATCATTTTTGCTGTGAAAGTATTTTACATATTTCAATTCAAATTAATCAATGAATAATCAGACATTAAAGTTAAAAAACTCTTTTTATAATTATTTTCACTGTTCAAATAATGACCATAACAATCAACAATATGACCTAATATGCTGAGAAAATAAATTCAAATGTGCTTCAGGAATAGGGTTATTTCACTAGTAAATTGCTATTGAACGACAAAAACATCCACCAGATTTTACAATAACTTTGAATGCACCACAAGGCTGTAGGTTACCAGTTTCATTGAATGCACCGTCTCCATCTGTGTTTTTCGGACAACGGCTTCAGCTGCAGAAGTGCGAAAATCCTCTACAGTGAGTGAAATACAGTCAAACTTTACACTGTTTAGCATTAGCATTTTAACCGTGTTAATCCAGCTGCTAGCTAGCGGTAGGCTAACGTTATCTGCTGTTGAGTGTAGGGATGGGCATGATTAATCGACGATCGATCACGTTAATTTGTCATTGATTAAACTAATGCAGGTTGCGTTGTGTAGTGTGATTGCAGCAATGAAATGATTTCCAGTGTGGCAGCAGCAATTAAACATTTTACCACCCGGAGGCGCCATAGGCTGCTCAGTTACGTGCGAGGTACATTTTGATACCAAAGTAAACATGAAGAGGTCACGGCGAAGTAGGGCGATGGTACCATTTTGATTTAAAAAACGACTTAGTTCACTGCAAACACTGCGACGCCGTGTATAAGTACAACACGGCCACGACTCAAATGATGTACCACAAAGTGTATCCGACCCTGGTTAATGTCGGTGGCGGTGCGTCCTGCTCTCGGTATCAACCTAGCATCAACTCGGCGTTAGCACGTAGGAGCTGCGATGCACAACGAACAGAGGAAATTACCCAAGGGATCTGCAAATTCATTGAGATGGATATTGGAACCAGCATTTCACATTCCGTCACGACGTACCATTACCAGACTGGTAGAAACTCACTACGAAGAACGGAATAAGGTTCCCCGGCCCACGCTGGCCAAGTTAGCACAGCGGGTGTGTTCGGCGGCTGGACTGACATGTCAACATGCTTATTTTTCTCAACAAAAATCAGTAGACTGGTGCAGAAGTTGTATGTGAGTTACTGGTTATTTTATATTAGGCTTTGTCCATGCTTTGGATAGTTTTGAGTTACATTTTGACAAAACCTGTCAGATCTAAGTAGGCTATTATGTTTTTCAGCAGGTTCCGCTGCTTCAGAGCACCGCAGCGCATAGGCCTATATCTTTAAGTTTAGCCTAACCTCCAGTTCAGCTGCCACAAGTTGTTCTTTTAATTAAGATCTCATCGAGGAAAAACACACTGCATTTTCGTATTTTCATTGTGTTTTTAATTTATAAAAAGTTAAATAAATAATGAATTTTAATATAAAAATATTAATGATTAATCGATAATTGATCATTAATTCTCCCGACGATCGATGAAGAAAATTTAATCGAATGCCCATCCCAAGTTGAGTGTAGTGTTAACTAGCGTCATGTGCAGCGATGTTTCTGTTGCCTTTTACAGTTGAATGGTGGCTACAATGGCTCCAGGTGAAAGGTCAATATGGAATGGATTAATCTGCGTTATTTTTTTTACGCGCTATTTTTTCTCAGATTAATCAATCAAAATTAATGCGTTATTTTGACGAAAAATACATTTCTGCTTTGTTCATCAAATTATATGATTGTGTTTATTATTGCCTGCATTTGAGATCATTTTAGATGCATCCTTGTATCACTGCGTAAATCAGAATATGGTGTCATAAAACAAATTCATTTGCCACGTTTGTATTAAATGTAACAGATATACGCTATGAATGATATCTGAACAACCCCTCTGTAAATGCCTTCAGAAGTAGATAGGAGTGAAACTAGATGCTACTGAAGTTGAGAAAAGCCCATTTTGAGATTAACAAAATCAAACACATTTTGCAAGGTATGGTAAAAACAGATATCAACATGAAACTTCCCCAGTTAATTACTTACATTAATACACATATATATATATATATATATATATATATATATATATATATATATATATATATATATATATATATATATATATATATATATATATATATATCAGTCCCTCCAGAAAAACGCAGAGTTTTTTTTGTGTGCTGAAGAAATGTGCAGTGATTGAAAGGACATTTTTTTGATTTTGAGCTAGGACAGAAAGCCAAACAGTTACTGATACATTCTCTAAACATGTGTGACTGTTACGTAATGGCGTAATTTTCAGTTCATAAAAGTGATCGGTATCGGCCGATACGTCTGCCAGCAATCGGTGATCGGCCCCAAAAATCCTGATCGGAGCACCCTTAATCCATCCATCGTCGTCCGCTTATCCGTGGTCGGGTCGCGGGGGGAGCAGCTCCAGCAAGGGACCCCAAACTTCCCTTTCCCGAGCCACATTAACCAGCTCTGACTGGGGGATCCCGAGGCGTTCCCAGGCCAGGTTGGAGATGTAATCCCTCCACCTAGTCCTGGGTCTTCCCCGAGGCCTCCTCCCAGCTGGACGTGCCTGGAACACCTCCCTAGGGAGGCGCCCAGGGGGCATCCTTACCAGATGCCCGAACCACCTCAACTGGCTCCTTTCGACGTGAAGGAGCAGCGGCTCTACTCCGAGCTCCTCACGGATGACTGAGCTTCTCACCCTATCTCTAAGGGAGACGTCAGCCACCCTCCTGAGGAAACCCATTTCGGCCGCTTGTACCCTGGAGCACCCTTAATATTTTTATTAAAGTTTGCTTACATTTTAGATACAGTGTTGTTTTAACTGATCGTGTCTACTAATGTAAATGTCACAAGTCGATCTGGGTGTCTCCGTGGCTTGCAGTGAGTGGCACACTCGCAGACAGCAGATGATATTTCGAACAACAACGGCTAATGCTTGCTTGCATGTCTGTCGGGACAAAGATGTTCTGCAACTCGTTTCTGTCTTCAATTTTCACTCCGACAAATGAATGTGAAATATGAGTGAAATAGAGGCGAAGCGATCAGTATGTTTATTTCCTGGTTAGTTGGGAATGGGCAGAATGGGTGCTGAAAGGCCACGCCTACACCATATCTTCCTCTATCACCAGTTAATTAAAAAAAAACAGTTAAACCGAAACACTGGCCCACCGCCTAGTACAGAAGTACCGGTAACTTATATACTCTTTGGTTAAACTGTGCTGCTGTTATGCAGCATTCTGTACACAGGTTTCCTGTTTACAAACATTACTGGGTGCGTGTGCATACAGGGGGCAGAATGCCAGATTGGTAAACTGGTGGTTCAACCGTTTTGGCCGTTAGAGGGCAGTGCAAAGTCAGCATCTGTTGCAATATAACTGTCAAAATTTAATGATGAAAGATGGTGACAATTGTTAAGTTTTTAAAAAAAAAAAATTAAATTTATATTTTTTTATGTTCTATGAAAAAATACATTTTCTTAAAACTTTTTTTTAGTCTTAAATATTATTTTTTGCTATTGGTAAGAAAACTTTTTCTCTCAAATATTTTTTTCTCTCATAAAATGTTGTTTTGCTATCAGTGTGATAACTTTTTCTCTCAAACATTTTTTTCTCTCTCAGATCATTTATTTTCTCGCATGTAATAAAGAAACAAAATCTAGCTCCATAGCAGTGCAGTACCAGCCCATGATGGCTTTTAGACATGGCACTGTTCCTGGGGGCTAGTTTGGAAGTCGGATTTTCATTAGCTCTAGCCAGGTTAGCCATTGTTAGCAATGCCAGTTTATGACAACGCATCACGCAGTTTTTTTGAACACACAAACCGCGTGACAACACAGATAGAAGACAGCGCTGCGTGTACGACTGATTTAGTGTGACACAAATACACAGAAGTGCTTATAACTGTATGTTACTAGATAGCTACAGCTTTCACAACTATCGATGCACGGAGCAGCCATGTTGGATTTCTAGCTCGGGGTACTCCGTGGTTGTGGGTTGTACAGTTCCGAGCTCGGTAAACCCATGGATGTATTAAGAGAACCGAGGTCAGGGGGCGTGTTTCCGACTTTTTACGACCTCTAAAATACGAGTTCCGAGGTAAATAGAACGCGGCATTAGCTAGCTAAGGTTAGCTAAAGCTAGCTTGATAGCACGTCAAATTACAGTACAAATAAACGTCATAATTCGCGGTACAAAAATCACCACCGAGTGCAAAATTAACTAAATATACATAAACAGGTGGCTTATATGTTATACAGGTATAGGAAAAAGACTAATATTCAACTTACATTTGTAATACTTCGTGGGTCTCGCTGTCACGTATTCGGCCACCAAGTTTTTCGAGAAGGGTGTTCGGGTACTGACAAAGGGTCTAACTGCAGCTTGCAGCAGCCGCTCACGCCACGCCCCCGGTGGCACGCAACTTCCGACTTACAACAACTGCCAGAGTGATAGAGAAAGACCAAAGAGAAAGACTTACTATCTCTATGGTTCTGGTTGTTGCTAGTCATGGCAACAACTCAAAGACAGAATATAAAAGGCACTAAACCTGCGCCATCTTGACTACAAAGCGGAAAGGGGAGGGACCAGGAACGTCGACCGGCAGCTGATTGGACGAACGCGTCACGTGCGTACTAGCTCCCGTGGAGTTCTCTTAATACTACATCCATGATTACAACCCAACCGAGTTTAATGGCAGCCAGATGGCGGCTCGTTTGGAATACGATCTCACATTTTACGAAAATAGTCCACCGAAACGTGTTTCTGAAAACATTTTAAGCGTGAAATAGGCCATGCAGTTGCTGAATCTGTCTGTTTTTTTGATCGACAAGGGTCAGTTTAAAAGATTTTCGTCAGATTTTGAGAGGCAATGAGCCGAGCCGACCGCTCGTCATTTCCGGTAAGTGTTTTGCATTTCCAAGTGTTCCATTTGGATTAATAATAAGAAAACTATTTATTTAGCTGATCTACTGCAAGAGTTTTTCAAGGATTTTTTTTCTAATTATGTATTAAATGCCCTTTTCTAATTATAATTATAGTATATATATATATATATATATATATATATATATATAAAAAAGTAAAAAAATAAATAAAATTGAAATATAAATATATATATATATATATATATATATATATATATATATATATATATATATATATATATATATATATATAAGGTTGTAATGTTCCCTGGTTGGAAATGATTATTTTTGTGTACGATGTGTACTATACGGTAATTCCGCTACAATTGAAGTCTATTAGAAGCACTTTTCAGTTAGGCTTGAGCGTTACTGCGCAGCTGCAAACTGAGCTTGCCGCCGTAGATGTGACGTGAGCAACGTGTCTGAACGTTGTAAAGGCCGCTTCCAAAAGTGCGTGCGGAAATCGTGACGTCACGGGACTGCCGTGAGTATTTATATCCGCGACACTAGTTGCAGTCTTCTCCTGAACAGCTGTGGCGCTAAGGAGCAAAGGCTACCGATGTTTTTCTTTCTAAGGACTAGAAGAAGAAGAAAAAGATAAACAACAGCAGAACAGGCAGCAACAGTGGCGTCAATACTTCGATTTGATTCAGTGACCTACTCCGTCAGATCAAGCCTTTCATTCACAAAAAAAGAACTCATCTTAACCCAGTAAATTTACAGGAGAGACTTGCAGTCAGTCGGCGAGCTTGTTCAGGCTTTCTGTTTCCGGTTTGTCGAGCGCCGCTGAAAAAAATAGACTGGTGCGCGCCCTCCGCCCGCGCGCTGAAAATCGAGCCGGCCGGAAATTACGTCATTTTGATGTCACGCATGCGCTCGCCACCTCCAACGCGTCAAGCATAAAACGGCTTCAAGTCTTCTGGTAGCTGTGCCAAGAGAAATCTCAATCATTCCCAATCTTGCAGAGACGGAGAGTGTAGGTATATGTAAGGAGATAACAAAGGCGCCGTAGATGTGACGTGAGCAACGTGTCTGAACATTGTAAGTCTTCTGGTAGCTGTACCGTACTGTACTGTACAGATGTAAAGTTATTGGCTGTCAAAGTGACGACAAAATCAATGGCAGTCAATGGAATGCTATCGGGGGGGTTGAGTGCTTCGTTGCATTAAAATAGCATTTGGTCTACGGAGGCAGGCTTACCCCCTTGGTAATCGTGCACGAGTAGAACCGATCAGGTATTATCGTAAAACACGTTGAGCTGCTGTGCATGCGCAGAACAGTTCTGGCAGGTGGTACGGCTCGGGCACTGACACAAGCCGTTTCTCAATGTCAAGGATCCTTCCTTGGGGGGGGGGGGGGTGCAAGATGGCAACCGTGGTGGTTGACATGTGCAAAGCTCTGCAACACTAGCTGAGTACTTATGTTTCAGGGTTTCCCGCAGAAAATTTGTTAGTTAAGGTGGTAGGGTTGGGGGGGGGGGGGGGTTGTCGACAGACCCGGGGGGGCTTCTTTGTGCGATAGACTACAAACTCTGTACTACATTTAACAATTATTTATTAAACACTAAATATAAAATTTAAACAATAATATATAACTAGAACTGCAAGCAGTTATGAACGGGGTCCAAGCCTCCCGCGCCAGTCCCCCCTGGCACGAGTCGCCCCTGACGACGCTAAGAGCCCGCGAAAGGAGAACCCAAAGCGCCACCGCAGCGAAGCAAAAGTCAGGAAATTTGACCAAGTGCGAGCTCCAAAGTCTGTAGTGAAATGCAATTGCAAATTTCCTCTTCATTGCGTAAAAGGCCCAAACACTTTACAATTACAGCGCCCCCTAAATTAATTTGGCCGAGATATGCTAACGTTCGTGTTGTGTTTGCTTGTAAATTAAGAATGGTGTAACGTAGCAAAATTCTTTTGATAACTTGAGGTCAGGTCCATATGCAGATGGTACCTACCAAGTTTCGTGCACATTGGTCACACAGCCTAGGAGGAGTTCGAAAAATTTGTTTTGCGCATTGCGTGATATTGCGAAAAAACTTCTTAGTGCAAATGGGCGTGGCCTATATCATCAGACTTAGATTCAAGGAATACGGGGATATAAGGTTTTCTAATGTGCGATGCAGAATGTGTGAGTTATAGGCAAAAACACGTTTTACGTCATTGTAGCACCACCTAGTGGTCCATGTGTGTAATATTTGGTAGGTAAGGTCCATGAAGCATTGTACATCTACACTGTAAATTTTAAGTTGCTCACATTAGTGTAAGTGGTGAATCCAAACCTGGGTCCCATAGGCCACGCCCACTTTGACGAATTAGTACCCCACTCTAGGCATGGCCTCAGGAGTGGGCCTCGATGGTACAGTCCAAATTTCGTAAAAATCGGAGCCGTTCATGAGATAAACATTTTGTACTTGTAGCGCCCCCTACTGGCCAATTTTTGTAAAATTGGTTGGGGAGCTTTAGAGGGTCATGTCAAACAAGGGGGCGATATTACATTCAGTTTATCGCGCCGTTGTGACGAAAAGAGAGCTGAGCCAGACGGCAAAGCTCTCGATCTACCGGTCAGTTTTCGTTCCTACCCTCACCTATGGTCATGAAGGCTGGGTCATGACCGAAAGAATGAGATCCAGGGTACAAGCGGCCGAAATGGGTTTCCTCAGGAGGGTGGCTGGCATCTCCCTTAGAGACAGGGTGAGAAGCTCAGTCATCCGTGAGGAGCTCAGAGTAGAGCCGCTGTTCCTTCGCGTTGAAAGGAGCCAGTTGAGGTGGTTCGGGCATCTGGTAAGGATGCCCCCTGGGTGTTCCAGGCACGTCCAGCTGGGAGGAGGCTTTGGGGAAGACCCAGGACTAGGTTGAGAGATTATATCTCCATCCTGGCCTGGGAACGCCTCGGGATCCCCCAGTCAGAGCTGGTTAATGTGGCTCGGGAAAGGGAAGTTTGGGGTCCACTACTGGAGCTGCTCCCTCTGCGACCCGACACCGGATAAGCGGACGAAGATGGATGGATAGATGGATGGATATTTGAAACTCCCCCTGGCTCTGCTCTTGACTAGGGTTGCAGCTATCGATTCTTTTTGTAATCGATTAATCTAGCACTTTATCAATCGATTAATCGGATAATTTTTTGTTTGCGTTTTTAAACAACCAAAACAAATAATGCATAACGAAAATGATGTGGTTGTAAAATGATCAAGCATTTGGCTTTTATTTCAACTCTAACATTTGGCTCCAAAATTAAGCCCATTTATTGCAATTTACCCATTTAGTGTTTATTTAGTGCCATTGTCAACAATTAAATAAGTTATACTCAACCTATTTTCATTTATATATTTGATTACAATGTCACACAGCTCTGTTACACGTATGCTAGTAGATCGTTGATCAGCTGTTTCTCCGTGAAGAGAGAGAGTGAGAGAAAATGGTGCGCAACAATCAGCTGTTTTTCCGAAGGGATAGTCAAGAAGGCGGCTCTTTAGATCTGTTTGTGGTCACCACTACGTATTTTCTTGTTCTTGATTTTGGTAGTTGTGTTCGGTGTAGTTTTGTCCATATGACTCCCCTCAAGCATAAAACGGCTTCAAGTCTTCTGGTAGCTGTGCCAAGAGAAATCTCAATCATTCCCAATCTTGCAGAGACGGAGAGTGTAGGTATATGTAAGGAGATAACAAAGGCGCCGTAGATGTGACGTGAGCAACGTGTCTGAACATTGTAAGTCTTCTGGTAGCTGTACCGTACTGTACTGTACAGATGTAAAGTTATTGGCTGTCAAAGTGACGACAAAATCAATGGCAGTCAATGGAATGCTATCGGGGGGGTTGAGTGCTTCGTTGCATTAAAATAGCATTTGGTCTACGGAGGCAGGCTTACCCCCTTGGTAATCGTGCACGAGTAGAACCGATCAGGTATTATCGTAAAACACGTTGAGCTGCTGTGCATGCGCAGAACAGTTCTGGCAGGTGGTACGGCTCGGGCACTGACACAAGCCGTTTCTCAATGTCAAGGATCCTTCCTTGGGGGGGGGGGGGGTGCAAGATGGCAACCGTGGTGGTTGACATGTGCAAAGCTCTGCAACACTAGCTGAGTACTTATGTTTCAGGGTTTCCCGCAGAAAATTTGTTAGTTAAGGTGGTAGGGTTGGGGGGGGGGGGGGTTGTCGACAGACCCGGGGGGGCTTCTTTGTGCGATAGACTACAAACTCTGTACTACATTTAACAATTATTTATTAAACACTAAATATAAAATTTAAACAATAATATATAACTAGAACTGCAAGCAGTTATGAACGGGGTCCAAGCCTCCCGCGCCAGTCCCCCCTGGCACGAGTCGCCCCTGACGACGCTAAGAGCCCGCGAAAGGAGAACCCAAAGCGCCACCGCAGCGAAGCAAAAGTCAGGAAATTTGACCAAGTGCAAGCTCCAAAGTCTGTAGTGAAATGCAATTGCAAATTTCCTCTTCATTGCGTAAAAGGCCCAAACACTTTACAATTACAGCGCCCCCTAAATTAATTTGGCCGAGATATGCTAACGTTCGTGTTGTGTTTGCTTGTAAATTAAGAATGGTGTAACGTAGCAAAATTCTTTTGATAACTTTAGGTCAGGTCCATATGCAGATGGTACCTACCAAGTTTCGTGCACATTGGTCACACAGCCTAGGAGGAGTTCGAAAAATTTGTTTTGCGCATTGCGTGATATTGCGAAAAAACTTCTTAGTGCAAATGGGCGTGGCCTATATCATCAGACTTAGATTCAAGGAATACGGGGATATAAGGTTTTCTAATGTGCGATGCAGAATGTGTGAGTTATAGGCAAAAACACGTTTTACGTCATTGTAGCACCACCTAGTGGTCCATGTGTGTAATATTTGGTAGGTAAGGTCCATGAAGCATTGTACATCTACACTGTAAATTTTAAGTTGCTCACATTAGTGTAAGTGGTGAATCCAAACCTGGGTCCCATAGGCCACGCCCACTTTGACGAATTAGTACCCCACTCTAGGCATGGCCTCAGGAGTGGGCCTCGATGGTACAGTCCAAATTTCGTAAAAATCTGAGCCGTTCATGAGATAAACATTTTGTACTTGTAGCGCCCCCTACTGGCCAATTTTTGTAAAATTGGTTGGGGAGCTTTAGAGGGTCATGTCAAACAAGGGGGCGATATTACATTCAGTTTATCGCGCCGTTGTGACGAAAAGAGAGCTGAGCCAGACGGCAAAGCTCTCGATCTACCGGTCAGTTTTCGTTCCTACCCTCACCTATGGTCATGAAGGCTGGGTCATGACCGAAAGAATGAGATCCAGGGTACAAGCGGCCGAAATGGGTTTCCTCAGGAGGGTGGCTGGCATCTCCCTTAGAGACAGGGTGAGAAGCTCAGTCATCCGTGAGGAGCTCAGAGTAGAGCCGCTGTTCCTTCGCGTTGAAAGGAGCCAGTTGAGGTGGTTCGGGCATCTGGTAAGGATGCCCCCTGGGTGTTCCAGGCACGTCCAGCTGGGAGGAGGCTTTGGGGAAGACCCAGGACTAGGTTGAGAGATTATATCTCCATCCTGGCCTGGGAACGCCTCGGGATCCCCCAGTCAGAGCTGGTTAATGTGGCTCGGGAAAGGGAAGTTTGGGGTCCACTACTGGAGCTGCTCCCTCTGCGACCCGACACCGGATAAGCGGACGAAGATGGATGGATGGATGGATGGATATTTGAAACTCCCCCTGGCTCTGCTCTTGACTAGGGTTGCAGCTATCGATTCTTTTTGTAATCGATTAATCTAGCACTTTATCAATCGATTAATCGGATAATTTTTTGTTTGCGTTTTTAAACAACCAAAACAAATAATGCATAACGAAAATGATGTGGTTGTAAAATGATCAAGCATTTGGCTTTTATTTCAACTCTAACATTTGGCTCCAAAATTAAGCCCATTTATTGCAATTTACCCATTTAGTGTTTATTTAGTGCCATTGTCAACAATTAAATAAGTTATACTCAACCTATTTTCATTTATATATTTGATTACAATGTCACACAGCTCTGTTACACGTATGCTAGTAGATCGTTGATCAGCTGTTTCTCCGTGAAGAGAGAGAGTGAGAGAAAATGGTGCGCAACAATCAGCTGTTTTTCCGAAGGGATAGTCAAGAAGGCGGCTCTTTAGATCTGTTTGTGGTCACCACTACGTATTTTCTTGTTCTTGATTTTGGTAGTTGTGTTCGGTGTAGTTTTGTCCATATGACTCTGTAAGTAAGTAAAGTTTATTTATATAGCACCTTTCACAGATAAAAATTACAAAGTGCTTCACAATAAAATGAAATACAAGTGAGAAAGATACAGCATAACATGAGGAAAAGGGGAGGAGAAAAAAGCAACTCCCAGACTATGCTCCTTGTTAAGAGTACAGTGTGGGAACAGGAAAAAAAAACCTCAGCAACAGGCACATAATCAGCAGACATAACAACAAGAGTCGACAACATGACTTGCAACAGGGGAGGGGAAAGGGGGGTGGAGGTAACCCAGCACAGGCAAGCAGCCATCCGGTCCTGCAGCCGACACAGGCGCTGGTCACAGACCTGCTTGTCAGACTGGGGGGTAAAAAGCGGCGAAGGCGTGGGACGGGGGTATTGGGAGGGAGGGGGGCCTGGTGAGAGTCACTTTGCCTGGCATTTTAATCTTGGTGCCTCAGTCCGCAGGATAGCATTAACACAGCAGATTGCCATGGAGACGACCTTGACAAGGTCCCAAGCAGAGTCAACAATCAGCGGGTGTCTGAGGGAAGTTGGGGGAGGAACGCAAGAGCGTCTCTCTGCAGTGCTCTTCAGGGGGAGTTGTTGTTCCAGCAGCGGCCTTGATTTCCTTTAGTCGGGTCCGCTTCGTGGAATGGATGATTAAATTAGACTCAATGTTTCTTTTGTTGAGATGCTAATGCACTGACGTCGTGCTATTATTGTGGTAAGCTAGTTTGATTTTGCAGTAGACACTGTACAGAATTTTTGTTTTAATTACGTTTGAACTGATTCCAAACTATGGACACTTTCTGTCGTTTTCTCCAGCCTGTCTCTTCTTTTAGCCCCTCACGCTCTTTCTTCATTTTTGTAATCAGTCTTCATGGCATGTGTCGCCAGCAGCGTCAGCCCGGTGTGCGACAGTAATAATCCTCCGTGTGGAAACACCGTGAGTGATACAACGTTGGTAACATTAATTAAACGAAGCTTAGGATTTTTAGTAATCGAATTATTCGAGTTACTCGAGGAATCGTTTCAGCCCTACTCTTGACTAATGTTTTTTTCTGTATTAATGACTGTTTGCAGTTCTTACTGTTTGTTTCATAAGATTTAATAAAGATTTTTTTTTTTAAACCTTCAGCGCATTTTAACGATCGTTGGCCACGTTTTTGTACGTCAGCTGTCAACAACACGTCACCAACTGGGAAGCAAAATTACGAATCCCACTATGGCCACGCCAAGACCCACTTGGCGTGGCCATAGTGGTCGATTGGTTGGGGTTAGGCATTTGACCTTGAGTGGTTAAGGTCAGGATAGCCGATTGGACAGGGGATAGGACCTGAACAAACCAGGTTTGTTTCTATTAAACAATGTGTTTATTGAGTTTCATTTTAACCAAGACATACATAAATGTAGTCAAACCCTGAAAAACAATAGAAGCAAAAACCAAACTACAGACCGCAATCACAGCAACAGAGATTAAATAAAAAATAAAAAAATAAAAACTTTATATAAAATAATTACATTTCACCGTGGTTTGATTCCTTCTTGTAAGATATATCTGGAGCATCTAACTAATCAGTGTCACAAGCAAATATAAACAGCTTACTCCCACATGAAAAATACTAAATTACTCAGAATTCCCCTCATTTGCCAGAATATCACCAACATAATTTTGTTCAACAAAGTTCAAAAATGGTCCCCAAACCTGTTTAAAAGTATCTTGTCTGTCTTTAACCAAGAGAAATTAACCGTTTGACTTCCAGTAAACACATATCAATAAGTACTTTTATCTCTTTTTTTAAGTTCGGATCAGATGGATACAATCCCAGGATAAATACTTTGGGGTGGAGAGGCAGCCTAACCGACACAATTTGAAATATAATTTGTGCTACCTCCTTCCAGAAGTCTTGATTTTATTACAGTCCCACAAACAATGAAACATAGTCCCTTTGGAGTGATTGCACTTATCGCATAGATCTGGGTTTAGTAGGGCTGGGCACCAAATGGCGATACTTTTATGGCACTTATGGAAAAATTATTGATCTTTCGGTGCCAAAAGTGTCTGAGCGCATAAGCGCAAGCTTATCTGTCCTCTCTGCATATTGACACAGAGCGGAGCTCCGACCGACACACACACACACGCCATATAGGGGGGGAAAGTTAGGACAATTCCAAGGGCCCATAACTGACAGGGGCCCCAAAAATTGGTAAAAACTAATATAAAATGATTAACCATCATCATTCTGTGTATATATATATATATATATATATATATATATATATATTTGAAATATAATAATTAAATGAATGATCTATTTGTTTTTGGCAGTAAAAGTTAAATATCCCCATTGACCAAAAAGTAAACATCCATATTGACCGACCACCCTCCTGTATCTGCATGAAATGGTTTGGTCCTGCCTTAGCGCACTAGTGACGGTGTTTGTTTAGTAGCAGTCAGTAGATGCGCCAGAACTTCAGTGACCACAATGTTGCCAAGTAACGTTAAATCAAAATCTGGTTTTCAACAAAGGAAAGAGAGAAAAAAGAGAGAGGAAAGACAAAGGAAAGGGTGTCAAACTGTGACCCAGTTTTTCACCAAGAAAGGTGGGTAGCCTGTAGTCTGTGAGTGGTATTAATCTGTTGGCTTCATGTCCATAGTGAAATAAGCTAGCTAGCTAGCTACAGACTAGTGTTAGCCTACATTTAATCAGTGCAGGGAAATGTTTAGCAAGATATTAAATTAAATTAATTAAAACATGTTAAATCATTGTCCCTGCCCTTTTTAGCAGACTTAACAACAGATGAGTCAGCAGCACCCCAGTCTCCCCCTAACTGTGCCCCTCCCTGTCCCAGTGAAGAAGGTGAGCAACATTGGGTTCAGTGACATGCCAGTTAGCATCATTGCAGGGAGTCTGTGGGTCTGTTGCTCTTTTTACCATTACAAAAAAGAAAATGAAATATGCATTAATGACAGAAATTCAAATCCATTACTAACAATTATTTTCTCACATAATGATCATTATGAAATAAAATAAAAAACAACAACCTGTACAATTGTCTGTACTGATGCTGGACAGTTGGAAACAGTGAGTATCTTACCTGAGCCTGCATGTAAGATAGACAATATTAAAATAATCCAGTTTGATACGATCATTTAAATTGAATTATGGAATGACATCTATAGATAGACTTTATTATTCCCATCATGAAGGGCAGTTAATAGATATTTATATATTTAAGTTTGTTCATTTTTTTTAAATCTTTCATTAATAATTATTATAATAATAATAATAATAATAATAACTAATAATAATACTAATAATAATAATTTTGTTGACTTTCGGCTTAACGATCTATGGAGTAGGACGCAACTTTCGGAGTTCCTGCAATCAGCTTTAAATTAAGCTCACTGGCACATTTTCGTGTTATTTTTCTTGGTGTAAGCTCTATCTAACACTTCACCTTCGACTGTGGCTGAACAAAATGCCTCCTAAACCCAAAACCAGCAGTGCATCGGCTGCTGCGCTTCAGCGGCCTTCTCCGCACGACTCATCCTCGCCTCGTAGTGACGACTCCTCCTTTTGCGACGGCGCTGTTATGCCCACTGTCCTACCCAATTTCAAGGAGAGCACGGTAGTTGAAATGGGAACTTCACTCTCCACCTGCAGCGATGACATCGCTTCGCTACAGTTTAAAGTGGAACACCTATCTGCCGAGCTGCTAAGAGTGGACAACAAATGTGAGGATCTCGAAGCCAGATCGCGCTGCAACAATATAAGGATCATAGGTGTGCCTGAAAACTCAACCAGCTCCTCCATGATGTTGGCGGTTTCCACTTTGCTCAAAGAGGCCTTTCAGCTGGATAAGGAGCCCATTTTGGACCGCGCTCACCGCACCCTTCACGCGAAGCCCAAACCCGGGGAACGCCCACGTCCCATAATCGCCCGACTGCACTATCATACAGACTGTTTGGACATCCTGCGGCGAGCTAGAACCCAACAACGAATAAAGGTCGGTAACATGGCTATACAGATCTTCCCTGACCATACCGCGAAGACTGCCCGTGCCCGCGCCGCCTTCAATGACATCCGCCGCCAGCTCCGGGAAATACCGGGGTTACGGTATGGCCTTCTCTACCCGGCTCGCCTCCGTGTTACATACGACGGTTCCGAGAGAGAGTTTGAATCACCGGAGGATGGATGAAATCCTGGGATTAGGATGGCCAAGAGCCTGGGTCTGTACGAGGTTTCTTCCTAAAAGGGAGTTTTTCCTTGGCACTGTTGCACTAGTGCTTGCTCTTGGGGGATTTTTATTTTTTTTTCAACGGGGTGGTGTTCTACACTAATATACGACTCGTAGTTAGCACTCAATAAATGTCTACTAACACTGGCAATTCAGGACCTACTCACATATTGGAGGTTCACATATTAGGCTTGTGAGTTGGAACATCAAAGGTTTGGGGAGCCCCATTAAAATATCTAGGATATTTACCCACTTGAAAAGGCTTAATGCGGACATAGTATGTCTACAAGAAACCCACATGCGCACCTCAGACCAGGTCAGGCTAAAATGCCCGTGGGTCTCTGAGGTATTTCACTCCAACTTTAACTCTAAAGCCAGAGGGGTCGCTATTTTAATTGGTAGATCTGTCCAATTCTCAACTTCTAAACTGATTTCCGACAAAAATGGCAGATATTTAATAATTTCAGGCACGCTGTTGCACGTTCCTGTATTACTAGTCAATATCTACGCCCCGAATTTTGATAACCATGAATAAGGTCTTTGAACGTCTCCCTAACCTTCTTATTTTTTGGGGGGGACATGAACTGCGTTATTGATCCTAGGTTAGACCGCTCCACTCCCAAAATTTTGACCCCATCATCAATGTCCAGAACTCTTTCTGACTTCATGGCTAAGAATGGTTGCATCGATCCCTGGAGATTCTATAACCTGAGCACCAAGGAATATTCCTTTTTTCTTCGCATATGCATAAATCCTTTTCTCGAATTGACTATTTTTTCATTGATGCCAAACTCATCCCCAAGGTGTCAGCGATTCAGTATCACCCTATAGTTATCTCTGACCATGCCCCTCTGGATATTCAGTTCTCCCCACAACCCAGATATTCCACACCGTGGAGACTAAATACTCTGCTCTTATCAGACGACACATTTAACCTCTTTATTGCATCCTCAATTGATGATTTTACCATGATCAATCAAACCAAGGCCGATCCTATTCCCTGCTCGCTGCTATGGGAATCACTTAAAGCATATTTACAGGGTCAAATAATTTCCTACTCTGCGCATTTAAATAAAACTCGTATAGCCAAACTTCAAGAGCTTTCAACTAGATTGAACAAATTAGATCAGCAACTAGCCACTTGTCCTTCCCCTAGTTTGCTCAAAGACCGTGTTGATTTACAAACTGAGTTTGATCTTATTACGACCACTGAAGCAGAGCGCCTACTTTTGCGCTCGCGTTCCACATACCATGAGCATGGTGATAAGGCAAGCCGGCTCCTAGCCCATCAGTTGCGCCGCCAGGCTGCCTCGCGTATGATTCTTCAAATCAATGATTCCTCTGGCACACTACATACTGCCCTAATGCCATTAACTCAGTATTCTGCTCATTCTATTCTTCTCTGTATAAGTCTGAGTCCTCATCTGATGTTTCTGAAATGGGTGCTTTCTTAGATTCCCTTGACTTTCCTACTATTAGCCCACATGTCACCAAAGATTAGAAAAAAAAAAAATTAGACTCAATGTTTCTTTTGTTGAGATGCTAATGCACTGACGTCGTGCTATTATTGTGGTAAGCTAGTTTGATTTTGCAGTAGACACTGTACAGAATTTTTGTTTTAATTACGTTTGAACTGATTCCAAACTATGGACACTTTCTGTCGTTTTCTCCAGCCTGTCTCTTCTTTTAGCCCCTCACGCTCTTTCTTCATTTTGTAATCAGTCTTCATGGCATGTGTCGCCAGCAGCGTCAGCCCGGTGTGCGACAGTAATAATCCTCCGTGTGGAAACACCGTGAGCGATACAACGTTGGTAACATTAATTAAACGAAGCTTAGGATTTTTAGTAATCGAATTATTCGAGTTACTCGAGGAATCGTTTCAGCCCTACTCTTGACTAATGTTTTTTTCTGTATTAATGACTGTTTGCAGTTCTTACTGTTTGTTTCATAAGATTTAATAAAGATTTTTTTTTTTAAACCTTCAGCGCATTTTAACGATCGTTGGCCACGTTTTTGTACGTCAGCTGTCAACAACACGTCACCAACTGGGAAGCAAAATTACGAATCCCACTATGGCCATGCCAAGACCCACTTGGCGTGGCCATAGTGGTCGATTGGTTGGGGTTAGGCATTTGACCTTGAGTGGTTAAGGTCAGGATAGCCGATTGGACAGGGGATAGGACCTGAACAAACCAGGTTTGTTTCTATTAAACAATGTGTTTATTGAGTTTCATTTTAACCAAGACATACATAAATGTAGTCAAACCCTGAAAAACAATAGAAGCAAAAACCAAACTACAGACCGCAATCACAGCAACAGAGATTAAATAAAAAATAAAAAAATAAAAACTTTATATAAAATAATTACATTTCACCGTGGTTTGATTCCTTCTTGTAAGATATATCTGGAGCATCTAACTAATCAGTGTCACAAGCAAATATAAACAGCTTACTCCCACATGAAAAATACTAAATTACTCAGAATTCCCCTCATTTGCCAGAATATCACCAACATAATTTTGTTCAACAAAGTTCAAAAATGGTCCCCAAACCTGTTTAAAAGTATCTTGTCTGTCTTTAACCAAGAGAAATTAACCGTTTGACTTCCAGTAAACACATATCAATAAGTACTTTTATCTCTTTTTTTAAGTTTGGATCAGATGGATACAATCCCAGGATAAATACTTTGGGGTGGAGAGGCAGCCTAACCGACACAATTTGAAATATAATTTGTGCTACCTCCTTCCAGAAGTCTTGATTTTATTACAGTCCCACAAACAATGAAACATAGTCCCTTTGGAGTGATTGCACTTATCGCATAGATCTGGGTTTAGTAGGGCTGGGCACCAAATGGCGATACTTTTATGGCAGTTATGGAAAAATTATTGATCTTTCGGTGCCAAAAGTGTCTGAGCGCATAAGCGCAAGCTTATCTGTCCTCTCTGCATATTGACACAGAGCGGAGCTCCGACCGACACACACACACACGCCATATAGGGGGGAAAAGTTAGGACAATTCCAAGGGCCCATAACTGACAGGGGCCCCAAAAATTGGTAAAAACTAATATAAAATGATTAACCATCATCATTCTGTGTGTGTGTGTGTATATATATATATATATATATATATATATATATATATATATATATATATATATATATATTTGAAATATAATAATTAAATGAATTATCTATTTGTTTTTGGCAGTAAAAGTTAAATATCCCCATTGACCAAAAAGTAAACATCCATATTGACCGACCACCCTCCTGTATCTGCATGAAATGGTTTGGTGCTGCCTTAGCGCACTAGTGACGGTGTTTGTTTAGTTGCAGTCAGTAGATGCGCCAGAACTTCAGTGACCACAATGTTGCCAAGTAACGTTAAATCAAAATCTGGTTTTCAACAAAGGAAAAAAAACATTTATTCCAACCTGCATTGTCTGACCCCACGTTTTCTACATGGCATGACAAAGGCCTGAATACTTTTAAAGATTTCTACAGGGATGGTACTTTTCGTAGCTTTGCTGATTTGTCGAGTGAATTTCAACTCCCACCATCTCACCTCTTTCGCTATTTCCAAATCAAACACTGTGCCAAATCTTTGTTCCCAGCCTTTCCCTCATTACCCCCAACCCAATTATGGGAAGAGCTTCTCTCCCCAGACTGCCCTCAGAAGTCTTTCATTTCAAAAATCTATAACAAACTCCTGGATCATGATACCTCTTCCATCACTAAAGTAAAGGCCGCCTGGGAGGATGAACTTGGGCTGGAGCTGCAGGAAACTCTAGTTCAACCTGTGCCCGTCTAACTTTGATACAATTCAAAGTATTGTACAGGATCCACTTTTCCAAGGCATGCTTATCTCAATTTTTTCCCACTGTCACTAACAGCTGTGACAAATGCCATTCCTCCCTCTGCAATCTAGCCCATATGTTTTATTTTTGCCCATTAGTTTTTTCCTTCTGGCAGAGGTACTTATATTATCTCTGAAATACTTAGGATGACTAACAGTCCATCCCCATATTGCCATTTTTGGTTGCCCAAAAGATTACAACAGATTTACATTGAAACAATTAGACATCTTGGCCTTCACATCTTTACTGGCGAGACGACACCTCCTTCTCCACTGGAAATCTACTAAAGTCCCTTCCAACGCTCAATGGCTAAGGGATGTTATGTTTTTTCTGAAATTAGAAAAGATTAAATATTCTCTGAGAGGTGACTCCAACAAGTTTTACAGTAAGTGGCAGCCCTTTTTAGCCTTCTTTAAATCTCTCCCTTCTCTACCCCCTGATTGATGGAACACCCCCCCTTTCTGTTACTTGTTACTTATCAGTTTTCTTTTATTTATCTATTTTGTTTGTGTATGCCTGTGAATGTCTGAATGTTCAACCTTTGTTTGTGTTGTATTGTCTGCAATGAAATACAAGTCAAAGTACATTTAGAAATCACTATTTTTTTTTTGTTTGTGTTTTCTATACTGTACTAACTTTTTCTGATTTGGGGTTGTAGTATTGAACTACAAGAAGCAAGACAGTTGCAAGCCTTTAATTAGAGTTATGTAAAGCTTTTGATGGGACAGTTAGGTCCTAGAGATGTGGTGACAACAGCTGCGCAGAGGGGGCCCAATTGGATTTTTTGTCATGGGGCCCAAAATTTCTGGCGGCGCCCCTGCACACATGCGTGCAGAGGTGCGAACGGAGTAAACTGTCGGCTCTGCAGTTTTGTTGAAGTCACGGCGATGCCAATAAAGTTGTTTCAAGTGTGGTTACAGTTTTTCAAAACTTCATGCAGACAGCGTTTGCTGCGATATGATATTAATGGCGAGCCGAAAGCGGTCGCGGTGACACTTCCTCAGACGAGCAGGCACAACAGTGGTTTCTATGCCCTGATGACTGACAGGCTGAGGTTGCAAGGCAAGGCAACTTTACCTCTACAGCAGCTTTCAACAACAAGGCAATTAATTACATTCCTTTGCACTTAAGTTAGTTCTTCATTAGTTCAATTTTGACAGCAGGGCAGTCACCAAGTGTATTGTTAAAAGTTTGTGTCATTATGCAGTTTGCACTAAAAAGTCTTTGTTCTTTACATTCCTTTGCATTTTAGTTAGTTATTGAACTAACTAAAATAAGCCTGTACACAATGCCATTTGTTTATTTATTTATTATTTATAATATGTTCATATTGTGGCAACCCCCTCCCCTATCCAAAAAGCACGACCAGTTTTATTAATGTTACTCTGTGAGCAGTGTTACTAGAATTTTGTAATTTTGATAACGGTTTTAATTTAGGGCTGAAACGATTATAAAAATTCCTCGAGGCAAAAACTCTGCCTCGAAGCCTCGTTAAATTTTTATGACGCGCACTATACACGCAGGGATCTGATTGTTCCACACGGACCGTTGTTCAGGAAGCACACCACTAGCGCGTGATACATTTTGAATTTAGTTGGCGGAGAGTAAAAATGTCCAGAAATGGCAGATAATGTCTAAAGTTTGGGATCATTACATACTAAAAAAGGAAGAGAACATACCTGGCATAGCACAGCAGTACGACTTCAATGATTCAGCATCTGAACCGAAAACATCCACTCCATGCTGTTTCACCAAGCGTCGCTGAAACAAGGTAACGTAGCCTAAGCAGCCACTGATTTTAATCGCATACTGTATTTGTAGCGATGTCGTGATGCGGTTTGACTAGATATGTTTAGCTTTGATGTTTTTAAGTAGTAAACTTATTCACGTTCAATTGCAAGAGAGTATAGCCTAAAAAAAAAAAACCTTCACACACACACACACACACACACACACACACACACACACACACACACACAGACACACACACGTTGCTAGGTTACCATAGCGCAAATAGACTCACCCGGGAAATTATATATTATTTGTTGGTAGCCTAATGGTAAATGCTGCAGGTGTAGAAATCTACATAAAACATATATTTACTTTGATGTCAGGGCTAGATTACAGCATGACACTTAATTAAATTAAATTGCCAAATGTTGGAGTTGGAATAAATA
>CM042446.1:12768978-12866478 GCA_023631565.1 Gymnocephalus cernua | reverse complement strand
GACAACAAAAGGAAAACAAAAAGACGACGACGACAAAATAAGACAACAAAAGACAACAAAAGGCAACAAAAAAGAAACGAAAAGACAACAAAAAGACAAAAAAAACAAAAAGACGACTAAAAAGACAACAAAAGTACAAGAAAAAGACAAAGACAAGACAAAGATGACAACAAAAAGATAACAAAAAAGTACAAGAAAAAGACAACAAAGACGACAACAAAAAACAAAAAAGACAACAGAAAACACAACAAAAAGACAACAAAAATGACAACAAAAGTACAACAAAAAGATGACAAAAAGACAAGAAAAAAAGACGCCAAAAAAATTCAACAAAAGTACAACGAAGACGACAAGATGACAAAAAGATGACAGACAACACGACATGACAAAAAAGACAAAAAAGACAACAAAAAGACAACACAAAAGACGACAAAAAAGATGATAAAAAGACAACAAAAACAAAAAAAAAACAAAAAGACGACAAAAAAAACAAAAAGATGACAAAAAACAAAGAAGAAAAAGACGACAAAAAAGACAACAAAAAGACAACAGAAAGGCAACTGAAAAAACAAAAAGACGACAGAACAAGACGAAAAAAAGATGATAGACAAAAAGATTACAAAACACAACAAAAAGACAACAAAAAAGACAATAAAAAGACAAAAAGGAGAAAAGAGATGACAAAAAGACAATAAAAATACAACAAAAAGACGACAAAAAACGTCTAGAGAGACCAAAATAAATAAAAACAAAAAGACGATAAAAAAGATGATCGAGAAAAAAAAAAGACGACAAAAAAACACGACAAAATATATGACAAAAAGATAACAAAAGAACAAAAAGACGACAAAGACGACAAGAAAAGACAAAAAAAGACAAGATGACAAAAAAGACAACAAAAAAGACGACAAAAACATAACAAAAAATGACAAAAAGACATCAAAAAGATGACAAAAAAACAACAAAAGTACAACAAAAAGACGACAACAAAAGACAAACGAAAAGACGACAAAATAAACAAAAAAACAAAAGACGACAAAAAAGACAACAGAAAACACAACAAAAAGCTTAGCAAAAAGACAACAAAAAGAGAGCAAAAACAAAAACAACAAAAAGATGACAAAAAACACAAAAGTACAACAAAAATGACAATAAAAAAGACAAGAAAGACGCCAAAAAAAATTCAACAAAAAGACAACAGAAAACACAACAAAAAGGACGACAACACAATAAAAATACAAAAGGATGAGAAAAAAGATGACAAAAAGACGACAAAAAAAATGATAAAGAAAACAAAAAGACAACTAAAGAGACAACAAAAAAGACGACAAAAACATGACAAGAAACAACAAAATATGACAAAAAGATAACAAAAGGACAAGACAAGAAAAAACAAAAGACAACAAGAAGATGACAAAAAGACAAGACAACAACGAAAAGACAACAAAAGACGACAAAAAGACAACAAAAGTACAACAAAAGACAATAAAAAGATGACAAAAAAGACAACAAAAACAACAAAAAGAACAGAAAACACAACAAAGCATAGCAAAAAAACAAAAAGACGACAAAAAAGACAACAAAAGTACAACAAAGACGACAAAAAAATTCAACAAAAAGACAACAGAAAACACAACAAAAAGCTTAGCAAAAAGACAACAAAAAGAGAGCAAAAACAAAAACAACAAAAAGATGACAAAAAACACAAAAGTACAACAAAAATGACAATAAAAAAGACAAGAAAGACGCCAAAAAAAATTCAACAAAAAGACAACAGAAAACACAACAAAAAGGACGACAACACAATAAAAATACAAAAGGATGAGAAAAAAGATGACAAAAAGACAAAAAGACGACAAAAAAAATGATAAAGAAAACAAAAAGACAACTAAAGAGACAACAAAAAAGACGACAAAAACATGACAAGAAACAACAAAATATGACAAAAAGATAACAAAAGGACAAGACAAGAAAAAACAAAAGACAACAAGAAGATGACAAAAAGACAAGACAACAACGAAAAGACAACAAAAGACGACAAAAAGACAACAAAAGTACAACAAAAGACAATAAAAAGATGACAAAAAAGACAACAAAAACAACAAAAAGAACAGAAAACACAACAAAGCATAGCAAAAAAACAAAAAGACGACAAAAAAGACAACAAAAGTACAACAAAGACGACAAAAAAATTCAACAAAAAGACAACAGAAAACACAACAAAAAGACAGCAAAAAGACAACAAAAACAACAAAAAGACGACAAAAAAGACAACAAAAAGATGATAAAAAGACAACAAAAAAGACAAGAAAAAGATGACAAAAAAGACAACAGAAAAGACTGCAGAGACAACAAAAAAACACAAAAGACAACAAAAAGGCAACTAAAAAGACAACAAAAAGACGACAGAACAAGAAGACGAAAAAAGATGATAAACAAAAAGACTACAAAACACAACAAAAAGACAATAAAAAGATGACAAAAAGGCAACAAAAGACGAAAAAGACAAAAAGACAATAAAAATACAACAAAAAGACAAAAAACGTCTAGAGACCAAAATAGACAACAATCAAAATAACAAAAGACGACAGAACAAAAAGACAAAAAAGATGATAAAGAAAACATAAACACAAAAGACTACAAAAAAGACAACAAAAGACGAGAAAAAGACGAGAAAAAAGACAACACAAAAGACAACAAAAAAGATAACAAAGACGACAAAGGAGACAAAAAACAAAAAAGACAAGAAAAAGATGACAAAAACACGACAAAAAAATAACAAAAAAGATGACAAAAAGACAACAAAAGGACAACAAAAAGACAAGAAAAAAACAAAACACAACAAAAAAGACAACAAAAACAAACAAAAAGACGACAAAAAAGACAAAAGTACAAGAAAAAAACAAAAAAGACAACAAAAAGACAACAAAAAGATGACTAAACAGACAAGAAAAAGACAACAAAAAACAAAAAGACGACAAAAAAGGCAACAAAAAGACAACAAAAAAGAAAAACAACAAAAGTACAACAAAAAGACGACAACAAAAGCCAAAAAAAGATGACAAAAAAGACAACAAAAGAACAAAAAGACGACTAAAAAGACAACGAGAAAGACAACAAAAAACAAAAAGACGACTAAAAAGACAACAAAAAACAACAAAAAAGACAACAAAAACAAAAAGACGACAAAGGCAACGAAAGAACAAAAAAACAAACAAAAGGACAACAAAAGACAACAAAACAAAAAGATGAGTAAAAAAACAAAAAACAACAAAAAAGACAACAAAAAGACTAAAAAGACAAAAACAAAAAGACGACAAAAAAGACAAAAGTACAAGAAAAAGACAACAAAAAAGACAACAAAAATAGAACAAAAAGACGACTAAAGAGACAACAAAATAAACAAAAAAGACAACAAGAAGACAAAAAAACAACAAAAAACACAGCAAAAATACAACAAAAAAGAAAAACAACAAAAGTACAACAAAAAGACGACAACAAAAGACAAAAAAGACAACAGTACAACAAAAAGATGACAAAAAAACAAGATGACACAAAGACGACAAAAAAGACAAAAAGACGATAAAAAAGACAACAAAAATAGAATAAAGACGACTAAATAAAAAAAATAAACAAAAAAGACGACAAAAACATGACAAAAAAACAAAAAGATGACAAAAAGTCACAAGGCCAACAAAAAGACAAAAAAAAAGACAAGACGACAAAAGTACAAGGAAAAGACAACAAAAAAGTCAACAGAGACAACAAAAAGGCAACTGGAAAGACAACAAAAAGACTACAAACAACAAAAAGACAAAAAGACAAAAAGGCAACAAGAAGATGACAAGACAATAAAAAGACAAAAAGATGAGAAAAAAATATGACAAAAACACAATGAAAATACAACAAAAAGACGACAAAAAGACGTCTAAAGCGACAACAAAATAGACAATTAAAACAACAAAAAGATGACAGAACAAAAAGACGACAAAAAGACGACAAAAAAGATAACAAAAATACAACAAAGACGACAAAGGAGACAAAAAAATAAACAAAAGACAACAAAAAGACAACAAAAAACAAAAAGAAAATCAACAAAAAGTCAACAACAAACAACAAAAGTAAAACAAAGACAACAAAAGGACAAGAAAAAAGAACAAAAGATAAAAATAGACAACAAAAACACGACAACAACAAAAAAGATGACAAAAACACAAAAAAGAGGACAAAAAGATGACAAAAAACAACAAAAACAACAAAAAAACAAAAAAAGACAACAAAAGTACAAGACGACAACAAAAGACAACAAAAAAAGACAATAAAAAGGCAACTGAAAAAACAAAAAGACGACAGAAGAAAAATATGAAAAAAAATGACAAACAAAAAGACAACAAAAAGGACAACATAAACAAAAAGACGACTAGAAGACAACAAAAGTACAAGAAAGACAAGACGACAACAAAAGACAACAAAAAGACAACAAAAAAGACGAGAAAGACGACAAAAAAGACAACAGAGACAACAAAAAGGCAACTGAAAACACAACAAAAAGAAAACAAAAAAGACAAATAAAAGATGACAAAAAGACGAGAAAAAAGATGACAAGACAATAAAAAGACAAAAAGATGAGAAAAAATATGACAAAAAGACAATAAAAATACAACAAAAAGACGACAAAAAGACGTCTAAAGAGACAACAAAATAGACAATTAAAACAACAAAAAGATGACAGAACAAAAAGATGAAAAAGACGAGAAAAAAAACAAAAAGACGAGAAAAAAGATAAAAATACAACAAAGACGACAAAGGAGACAAAAAATAAACAAAAAAGATGACAAAGACAACAAAAAAGACAACAAAAAACAGAAAGATGACAAAAAGACCACTAAAGAGACAACAAAATAAAAAGACAAAAACATGACAAAAAAATAACAAAAAGATGACAAAAAGTCAACAAAAGACCAACTAAAAAGACAACAAAAAAGACAACAAAAACAAAAAACAAAAAGACGACAACAAAAGTAAAAGAAGAAAACAGATGACAAAAAAGACAACGAAGAGACAAAAAGACAACAAAAAAGACAAAAAAGGCAACTGAAAAGACAACAAAAAGACAACAGAACAAAAACACGACAAAAACATGATAAACAAAAAGACAAAAAGACTACAAAAACAAAAAGACGACAAGACAACACAAAAGACAAGACAAAAAGATGACAAAAAGGCAACAAAAAAGACAAGACAATAAAAAGACAAAAAGATGAGAAAAAAATGACAAAAAGACGATAAAAATACAACAAAAAGACGACAGAACAAAATGACGACAAAAAGACAACACAAAAGACAACAAAAAGACGACAAAAAGACATCAAAAAGATGACAAAAAACAACAAAATAGACAACAAAAAGAAAAAACAAAAAGTCGACAAAAAAGACAACAAAAGTAAAACAAAAAGACAACAAAAAGACAACAAAAGATAATTCCTACATCCAACCAGCTGCTCTAGCGTAGGGTTTGCTACAAACTCTTCTAAACTAAACACAGCCATCCTCCCCACAATAGCTACCTGGTTAACACAAACGGAAACACTAACCAATAGTGCAACAAACAACAAGTGTACGCAGGCACGCAACAACAAGACCGCGTAGGTTACACAACAGTCACACACCAGTTTCCGCAAAAGAATAACCACTTCCCCAGGACCTGCCTACCCAAAACTTAGCCTAAACTGTCTTCTGGGGCTTGCCGGGCTCGAGGCGACTTTAAAGGCAAACTTCGGCGGCCGAGGCCCCGAAAACCTACCCCCAACAGGGATCTCGTCCCCACCCAGGATTCACCCCGAAAATAATAAGGGAAAAATAAAAACCAAGTGTCCGATGGAAAGACTGCAGAACAGCCTAGCTAGACACTTCTAACTAGCTGGGGAAGGTCTTCTTTGGAAAGACTGGACAGTGAAAAAAACAGTTTCAACACTAATAGAACATGATAACTGCTTAACATAGCTTTGTTCCATGCAACCCGAAGTGTTTGGGAAATAATGATCCCAGACGAGCCCCCAAATTGTTACGAACCTCCAATGGAAAGTCCAGGGGAGGAGGAGGTTAGTGACATTAATAAAACCATTTTGGGTTGAAGGAACAAAGGAGACCAGTTTATCTGCAAGTATGGCGTTTAATTACAAGGGTAATTAGCCAAAAGGTACAACAAAAAGGTAACTCTCAAAAACTGGTACAACAGAGGACAACTACAAACAAAGGAAACAAACACTTCGGTATTTACCACCCTCTCTCCACTGAGAGAGTAGCCTCCGGCACAAGGGTCGAATTGGATGCACGCTGCTACTACAGGAACTCCACGAACGCCACTGCAGTATCACCCAGCTCTGGTAAGCTGTATGAATAGAGACGACCATTCTGCTCTCCACATGCTTCACACCAGTCTGCTCTCCACACGCTTCACATCAGTCTGCCTGTTCTCTGTCCTTTTTACCAGCTCCCACTCTCCTGCTGATTGCCAACCGGTGTGCACACTAATTGCATGCCAACTGGAGACAGGTGTGCACACACAGGACCTGTGGAGGACAGACAAGCAGCAGTACATCTGGGCAGACACACACACATGCACACATACGGCCTAAGGGCCGTAACAACAACAAAAGATGACAAAAAGAAGACAGAAAAGACAACAAAAAGATGAAAAAAGACAACAAAAACACAAAAACAACACAATAAAACAGACAACAAAAAGACCAAAAAAAGACAACAAAAACACAACAAAAACACAACAAAAAAGACAACAGACAACAAAAAGACGACAGAAAAGACAAAAAAGACAAAGAAAGATAATAAAAAGACTACAAAAAGGACAACAAAGAAAGATAATAAAAAGACTACAAAAAAAGAACAAAAACAACAAAAAGAAAACAAAAATACGACAAAAAGACAACAAAAAGATGACAAAAAGACAACAAAAAGACGACAAGACAAAGACAAAAACGACAAAACAGACAAAAAAAGACAACAAAGACAACAAAAAGACGACAAGACAACAAGACAGATGAAAAAAAAGACAACAAAAAGACAAAAAAGACAAAAAGACAACAAAAAGACAACAAGAGACAACAAGAAAGACAACAAAAAGAAAACAAAAATACGATAAAAGACAAAGATGATAAAAAAGACAAGACAACAAAACAACGACAACAAAGACAATAAAACAGACAACAAAAGAACAAAAAAGACAACAAAAAGACGACAAAAAAGACAAGACAGATGAAAAAAAGTCAAGACAACAAAAGACAAAAAAGACAACAAAAACAAAAAGACAACAAAGACTCAACAAAAAAGACAACAGACAACAAAAAGACGACAGAAAAGACAACAAAAAGACAAAGAAAGATAATAAAAAGACAACAAAAAGGACAACAAAAAAGAACAAAAACAAAAATACGACAAAAGATGACAAAAAGACAACAAAAAGACGACAAAAAAGACAAGACAAAAACGACAAAACAGACAAAAAAGACAACAAAAGAGACAAGAAATACATCAAAAAGACGACAAAGACAACAAAAAGACGACACAAAAGACAACAAGACAGATGAAAAAAAAGTCAAAAAGACAACAAAAAGACAAAAAAGACAACAAAAGAGACAAGACAAAAAGAACAAAAATACGATAAAAAAGACAAAGACGATAATAAAGACAACAAAGACAACAAAACAACGACAATAAAACAGACAAAAAAAGACGACAAAAAGACGACAAAAACACGAAAAGAAACAACAAAGACAAAAAAGATAACAAAAAGACGACCAAAAAGACGACCAAAAAGACAACAAAAAGACAAAAACGACAAAACAGACAAAAAAGACAACAAGACAGACATCAAAAAGACGACAAAAAAGATAAGACGATAAAAAAAAAAACAGATGACAAAAAAGTCAAAAAGACAACAAAAGATGACAAAAAGACAAAAAAGACGACAAAAAAGACACCAAAAAGATGAAAATAGACAACAAAAACACGAAAAAAACACAATAAAACAGACAACAAAAAGACCAAAAAAAGACAACAAAAAGACAAAGACAATAAAAAGACTACAAAAAGACAACAAAAACACAACTAAAAGAGAACAAAAACACAACAAAAAAGACAGACGACAAAAAGATGACAGAAAAGACAAAAAAGATAACAAAAAGACGACAAAAAGACAACAAAACCACAACAAAAGACGAACATTTTTAAACGACAAAACAGACAAAAAAAGACAAAAAAGACATCAAAAAGACGACAAAAAACATAACAAAAAGATGACAAAAAAGACAACAAAACAGACAAAAAAGTCAAAAATAGAACAAAAAGACAACAAAAGACAAAAAAGAGACAAGAAAGACAACAAAAAGACAACAAAAGGAAGACAAAAAAGACCACAAGACAACAAAAAAAAAAAGATGACAAGAAGAAAGACAACAACGAAAACAAAAATACAACAAAAAGACAACAAAAGATGACAAAAAGACGAAAAAAAGACAACAAAAACACGAACACAATAAAACAGACAACAAAGACGACAAAAAAGACAACAAAAAAGATAACAAAAAGATAAGAAAAAAGATTTCAAAAAGACAACAAAACCACAACAAAAGAAAAGAAAAAGACGAGAAAAACGTCAACAAAAAAACAACAAAAAGACGAAAATTTAAAAACGACAAAACAGACAAGACAACAAAAGAGACAACAAGAAAGACATCAAAAAGATGACAGAAAACATAACAAAAAGATGACAAAAAAGTCAAAAAAACAAAAAGACAAAAAAGAGACAAAAGATGACAAAAGGAAGACAAAAAAGACGACAAGAAAGACAACAAAAAAGACAACAAAAAGATGAAAATAGATAACAAAAACACGAAAAAAACAATAAGACAACAAAAAGACCAAAAAAAGAACAAAAAGACAAGACACAACAAAAAAGACAACAGACGACAAAAAGACGAAAGACAATAAAAAGATGACAAAAAAGACACCAAAAAATACAACAAAAAGACAAAAAAGAGACAAGAAAGACAACAAACGAAAACAAAAATACAACAAAAAGACAACAAAAGATGACAAAAGGAAGACAAAAAAGACGACAAGAAAGACAACAAAAAAGATAAAAATAGACAACGAAAACACGAAACAAACAATATAACAGACAACAAAAAGACCAAAAAAAGACAACAAAAAGACAAGACACAACAAAAAAGACAACAGACGACAAAAAGACAACAGACAAAAAAGACAATAAAAAGACTACAAAAAGGACAAAAAGAACAACACAAAACAACAAAAAGAAAACAAAAAATATGACAATAAGACAACAAATAGACAACAAAAAGATGACAAAAAGACAAAAAATACAACAAAAAGATGAAAATAAACAAAAAAACACAATAAAACAGACAACAAAAGACCAAAAAAAGACAACAAAAAAACAAAGACAAAAAAGACAAAACAACAAAAAGACAACAAAAACACAACAAAAAAGACAACAGATGACAGACAGAAAAGACAACAAAGACAATAAAAAGACTACAAAAAGGACAACAAAAAACAACAAAAATAAAACAACAAGATAAAAATACGACAAAGATAACAAAAAGACAACAAGACAAAAACGACAAAAAACAGACAAAAAAGACAACAGAGACGACAAAAACGAAAACAAAAATACAACAAAAGATGACAAAAAGACAAAAAAGACGACAAAAAAGACACCAAAAAATACAACAAAAAGATGAAAATAGACGAAAAAAACACAATAAAACAGACAACAAAAAGACCAAAAAAAGACAACAAAAAGACAAAAAAAAGGCAACAAAAAGAGACAATAAAAAGACTACAAAAAGGACAAGAAAAAAACAAGAAAAAAACAAAAAGAAAACAAAGAGACAACAAAAACACAACAAAAAAGACAACAGACGACAAAAAGACGACAGAAAAGACAAAAAAGACAACAAAAAGACAAAGACAATAAAAAGGACAACAAAAAACAACAAAAAGATAACAAATACGACAAAGATAACAAAAAGACAACAAAAAGACAACAAAAAGACAAAAACAACAAAACAGACTAAAAGATAACAAAAGAGACAAGAAAGACACCAAAAAGACGACAAAAAAGACAAAACAACAAAAAGACAACAAAAACACAACAAAAAAGACAACAGATGACAGACAGAAAAGACAACAAAGACAATAAAAAGACTACAAAAAGGACAACAAAAAACAACAAAAATAAAACAACAAGATAAAAATACGACAAAGATAACAAAAAGACAACAAGACAAAAACGACAAAAAACAGACAAAAAAGACAACAGAGACAACAAAAACGAAAACAAAAATACAACAAAAGATGACAAAAAGACAAAAAAGACGACAAAAAAGACACCAAAAAATACAACAAAAAGATGAAAATAGACGAAAAAAACACAATAAAACAGACAACAAAAAGACCAAAAAAAGACAACAAAAAGACAAAAAAAAGGCAACAAAAAGAGAGACAATAAAAAGACTACAAAAAGGACAAGAAAAAAACAAGAAAAAAACAAAAAGAAAACAAAGAGACAACAAAAACACAACAAAAAAGACAACAGACGACAAAAAGACGACAGAAAAGACAAAAAAGACAACAAAAAGACAAAGACAATAAAAAGGACAACAAAAAACAACAAAAAGATAACAAATACGACAAAGATAACAAAAAGACAACAAAAAGACAAAAACAACAAAACAGACTAAAAGATAACAAAAGAGACAAGAAAGACACCAAAAAGACGACAAAAAAGACAACAAAAAGAACCGAGATATGACAAGACAACAATACAACAGAAAACGACAAAAAGACAAAAATACGACAAAAAGAAAACAAAAAACAAGATAGAAAAAAAAAACGACAAAAAGAAAACAAAAAAAGACGACAAAACAGACAACGAAAATACGACAAAAAAGACGGCAAAAAGACAACAAAGATGACAAAAAGACAACAAATATGACAAAATACGACAAAAACATGACAAAAGACAAAAAGACGACAAAAATATGACAAAAAAACAAAAAGACGACAAAAAGACTACAGAAATATGACAAGACGACAAAAAAGACAACAAGACAACAGAAATATGACAAAAGGCGACAAAAATATGACAAAAAAACTAAAAACACAAGACGAAAAAAACAAAAAAGTCGACAAAAAGGCAACAAAAAAGATAACAAAAAGATGACAAAAGACAACAAAAAGACAACAAAAAACAAAAATACGACAGAAATAGGACAAGACGAAAAAAATACAACATGAAAGACGACAAAAAAACAGAACAAGAAGATGACAAAAAGAAGACGACAAAGACAGAAAGAAAAGAAAAAAGACGACAAAACAGACAACAAAAATACGACAAAAAAGACAACAAAAAAGATGACAAAAAGACAACAGAAATATGACAAAAGACGACAAAAAGATGACAAAAAGACAACAGACAAGAAAAAAGGATGACAAAAATGACAAGACAAAGAGCAGACAGAAATATGACATCAAATGTGACAAAAATACAACAGAAATATGAAAAAAAGACATAAAAGACGACAAAACAGACAACAAAACAAACAAGACAACAAAAAAGACAACCAAAAAAACAAAAATACGACAAAAAAGACAAGAAAGACACCAAAAAAAGACACCAAAAAGATGACACAAAAGACAACGGAAATATCACAAGACGACAAAAAAAGACGGCAAAAAGACGACACAAAGACAACCAAAAGACGACAAAAGACAACAGAACGACGACAAAAAAACAAAAATGAGAAGACAAAAAACAAAAAGTACGACAAAAAAGATGACAAAAAGAAAACAAAAAAGATGACAAAACAGAGGACAAAAAGACAACAGAAATATGACAAAAGACGACAAAAACATGACATGAGAGACGACAAAAAGACAAAAATATGACAACAAAAAACACAAGAAAGATGAAAAAACTAAAAAGTCGACAAAGACAACAAAAAGATGACAAAAGACAACAAAAATGACAAAAGACAACAAAAAGACGACAAAAGACAACAAAAAAGACGACAAAAAAGACAACAAAAAGACGACAAAAAGACAAAAAAGACAACAAAAAGACAACAACAAAGATGACAAAAAAGATAACAAAAAGTCAACAGAAATATGACAAAAAGACGATGAAAAGACGACAAAAAGACGAGAAAAAAACAAAAAGAGAACAGAAATATGACAAAAAAGACAACAAAAAGACAACAGAAGTATGACAAAAGACGACAAAAAAGATGACAAAAGACAACAGAAATATGACAAAAGACGACAAGACGAAAAAAAAAACAGATGAGAAAACAAAGACAAGAAAGACAACAAAAAAGATGGCAAAAAGACAACAAAAAACAAAAATATGACAAAAAGACGACAGACTACAAAAAGACGAGAAAAAGACGAGAAAAAGACAAAAAACAAAAAGACAAAAAGACGACAAAAAAGACATCCAAAAGACAAAAATACGACAAAAAGACAACAGAACTATGAGAAAAGAAGACAAAGACAAAAAAGACAACAAAAAGTCAACAGAAATATGACACAAAATACGACGGAAAGACGACACAAAGACAACCAATAGACGACAAAAATACGACAAAAAGACAACAAAAAACAGAACAAGAAGATGACAAAAAGACGACAAAAAAGACCGAAAGAAAAGAAAAAAGACGACAAAACAGACAACAAAAATACGACAAAGACAACAAAAAAGATGACAAAAAAGACAACAAAAAGTCAACAGAAATATGACAAAAAAGACAACAAAAAGTCAACAGAAATATGACAAAAAGACGATGAAAAGACGACAAAAAGACAAGAAAAAAAACAAAAAGACAACAGAAATATGACAAAAGATGACAAAAAGACAACAGGAATATGACATAAGACGACAAAAATATGACATAAAAGACGACAAAAAACACGACAAAAAACACGACAAAAAAGACAACAAGACAACAGAAATATGACAAAAGACGACAAAAATACGACAAAAGACGACAAAAAGACGACAAAAATATGACAAAAAGACAACAAAAAACAAAAGAAAGACGAAAAAACAAAAAAGTCGACAAAAAGGCAACAAAAAAGACAACAAGATGACAAAAGACAACAAAAAAGACAACAAAAAAGACAACAAAAAACAAAAATACGATAAAAAAGACAACAAAAATACGACAGAAATAGGACAAGATGACAAAAATACGACATGAAAGACGACAAAAAGACAAATAAAAGACACAAAGACAACCAAAAGACGACAAAAAGACAACAAAAAGACAACAAAAAAGACAACAAAAGACAACAGAAATATGACACAAGACAACAAAAAGACGACAAAAGACAAAAAACAGATGAGAAAACAAACAAGAAAGACAACAAGAAACACAACAAAAAAGACAACAAAAAACAAAAATATGACAAAAATATGACAAAAAGACGACAAAAAACAAAAATCTGACAAAAAGACGACAAAAAAAGACAACCAAAAGACAAAAATACGACAAAAAGACAACAGAAATATGACAAAAGACGACAAAAAGGCGACAAAAATACGACAAAAGACGACAAAAATACGACAAAAGACGACAAAAAGGCGACAAAAATATGACAAAAAGATGACAAGACAACAAAAAACAAAAATACGAGAAAAAAGACAACAAAAATACGATAGAAATAGGACAAGACGAAAAAAATACAACATGAAAGACGACAACAAATAAAAGACAAAAAGACAAAAACAAAAAATACACCAAAAAAGACAACAAAAAGACGACACAAAGACAACCAATAGACGAGAAAAATACGACAAAAAGACAACAAAAAACAGAACAAGAAGATGACAAAAAGACGACAAAAAAGACCGAAAGAAAAGAAAAAAGACGACAAAACAGACAACAAAAATACGACAAAAAAGACAACAAAAAAGATGACAAAAAGACAGACGAGAAAAAATACAACAAAAAAGACAAAAGGATGACAAAAAATGACAAGACAAAAGCAGACAGAAATATGACAAAAGACAACAAAAAGATGACATCAAAGGTGACAAAAATACAACAGAAATATGAAAAAAAGACTACAAAAAGACGACATAAAAGACGACAAAACAGACAACAAAACAAACAAGAAAGACAACAAAAAAGACGGCAAAAAGACAACAAAAAACAAAAAAGATGACAAAAAGACAACAAAAAGACAACAAAAAGACGGCAAAAGACAACAAGAGAGACGCCAAAAAAGACACCAAAAAGATGACAAAAAAAGACAACGGAAATATGACAAGACGACAAAAAAAAGACAGCAAAAAGACGACAAAAAAGACGACACAAAGACAACCAATAGACGACAAAAAGACAACAAAAAAACTGAACAAGAAGACGACAAAAAGTCAACAAAAAAAGACGACAAAAAGACAACAAAAAAGATGACAAGACAACACAAAAGACAACAGAACGACGACAAAAAAACAAAAATGAGAAGACAAAAAACAAAAAGTACGACAAAAAAGACGACAAAACAGATGACAAAAAATACGACAAAAAGACGATGAAAAGACGACAAAAAGACGACAAAAAAACCAAAAAGACAACAGAAATATGACAAAAGACGACAAAAAAACAGGAATATGACAAAAGACGACAAAAATATGACATAAAAGACGACAAAAATATGAAATAAAAGACGACAAAAAACATGACAAAAAAGATGACAAAAAGAAAACAAAAGATGACAAAACAGACGACAAAAAACACGACAAAAAACACAACAAAAAAGACAACAACAAGACAACAGAAATATGACAAAAGACGACAAAAATACGACAAAAAGACGACAAAAAGACGACAAAAAGACGACAAAAAGACGAGAAAAAAACAGACAACAGAAATATGACAAAAGACAAAAAAGACGACAAAAAAGACGACATAAAAGACAACAAAAAGTCAACAGAAATATGACAAAAAGACGATGAAAAGACGACAAAAAGACAAGAAAAAAAACAAAAAGACAAAAGAAATATGACAAAAGATGACAAAAAGACAACAGGAATATGACAAAAGACGACAAAAATATGACATAAAAGACGACAAAAAACACGACAAAAAACACGACAAAAAACACGACAAAAAAGACAACAGAAATATGACAAAAGACGACAAAAATACGACAAAAGACGACAAAAAGACGACAAAAATATGACAAAAAGACAACAAAAAACAAAAGAAAGACGAAAAAACTAAAAAGTCGACAAAAAGGCAACAAAAAAGACAACAAAAAAGACAACAAAAAACAAAAATACGATAAAAAAGACAACAAAAATACGACAGAAATAGGACAAGATGACAAAAATACGACATGAAAGACGACAAAAAGACAAATAAAAGACAAAAAGACGACACAAAGACAACCAAAAGACTACAAAAAGACAACAAAAAAGACAACAAAAGACAACAGAAATATGACACAAGACAACAAAAAGACGACAAAAGACAAAAAACAGATGAGAAAACAAACAAGAAAGACAACAAGAAACACAACAAAAAAGACAACAAAAAACAAAAATATGACAAAAATATGACAAAAAGACGACAAAAAACAAAAATCCGACAAAAAGACGACAAAAAAAGACAACCAAAAGACAAAAATACGACAAAAAGACAACAGAAATATGACAAAAGACGACAAAAAGGCGACAAAAATACGACAAAAGACGACAAAAATACGACAAAAGACGACAAAAAGGCGACAAAAAGATGACAAAAAGATGACAAGACAACAAAAAACAAAAATACGAGAAAAAAGACAACAAAAATACGATAGAAATAGGACAAGACGAAAAAAATACAACATGAAAGACGACAACAAATAAAAGACAAAAAGACAAAAACAAAAAATACACCAAAAAAGACAACAAAAAGACGACACAAAGACAACCAATAGACGACAAAAATACGACAAAAAGACAACAAAAAACAGAACAAGAAGATGACAAAAAGACGACAAAAAAGACCGAAAGAAAAGAAAAAAGACGACAAAACAGACAACAAAAATACGACAAAAAAGACAACAAAAAAGATGACAAAAAGACAGACGAGAAAAAATACAACAAAAAAGACAAAAGGATGACAAAAAATGACAAGACAAAAGCAGACAGAAATATGACAAAAGACAACAAAAAGATGACATCAAAGGTGACAAAAATACAACAGAAATATGAAAAAAAGACTACAAAAAGACGACATAAAAGACGACAAAACAGACAACAAAACAAACAAGAAAGACAACAAAAAAGACGGCAAAAAGACAACAAAAAAACAAAAAAGATGACAAAAAGACAACAAAAAGACAACAAAAAGACGGCAAAAGACAACAAGAGAGACGCCAAAAAAGACACCAAAAAGATGACAAAAAAAGACAACGGAAATATGACAAGACGACAAAAAAAAGACAGCAAAAAGACGACAAAAAAGACGACACAAAGACAACCAATAGACGACAAAAAGACAACAAAAAAACTGAACAAGACGACAAAAAGTCAACAAAAAAAGACGACAAAAAGACAACAAAAAAGATGACAAGACAACACAAAAGACAACAGAACGACGACAAAAAAACAAAAATGAGAAGACAAAAAACAAAAAGTACGACAAAAAAGACGACAAAACAGATGACAAAAAATACGACAAAAAGACGATGAAAAGACGACAAAAAGACGACAAAAAAACCAAAAAGACAACAGAAATATAACAAAAGACGACAAAAATATGACATAAAAGACGACAAAAATATGACATAAAAGACGACAAAACATGACAAAAAAGATGACAAAAAGAACACAAAAGATAACATAAACAGACGACAAAAAACACGACAAGAAACACGACTAAAAACACAACAAAAAAGACAACAACAAGACAACAGAAATATGACAAAAGACGACAAAAATACGACAAAAAGACGACAAAAAGACGACAAAAAGACGACAAAAAAACAGACAACAGAAATATGACAAAAGACAAAAAAGACAACAAAAAGACAAAAGACGACAAAAAAGACGACATAAAAGACAACAAAAAGTCAACAGAAATATGACAAAAAGACGATGAAAAGACGACAAAAAGACAAGAAAAAAAACAAAAAGACAACAGAAATATGACAAAAGATGACAAAAAGACAACAGGAATATGACAAAAGACGACAAAAATATGACATAAAAGACGACAAAAAACACGACAAAAAACACGACAAAAAAGACAACAAGACAACAGAAATATGACAAAAGACGACAAAAATACGACAAAAGACGACAAAAAGACGACAAAAATATGACAAAAAGACAACAAAAAACAAAAGAAAGACGAAAAAACAAAAAAGTCGACAAAAAGGCAACAAAAAAGACAACAAGATGACAAAAGACAACAAAAAAGACAACAAAAAAGACAACAAAAAACAAAAATACGATAAAAAAGACAACAAAAATACGACAGAAATAGGACAAGATGACAAAAATACGACATGAAAGACGACAAAAAGACAAATAAAAGACAAAAAGACGACACAAAGACAACCAAAAGACGACAAAAAGACAACAAAAAGACAACAAAAAAGACAACAAAAGACAACAGAAATATGACACAAGACAACAAAAAGACGACAAAAGACAAAAAACAGATGAGAAAACAAACAAGAAAGACAACAAGAAACACAACAAAAAAGACAACAAAAAACAAAAATATGACAAAAAGACGACAAAAAACAAAAATCCGACAAAAAGACGACAAAAAAAGACAACCAAAAGACAAAAATACGACAAAAAGACAACAGAAATATGACAAAAGACGACAAAAAGGCGACAAAAATACGACAAAAAGGCGACAAAAAGATGACAAAAAGATGACAAGACAACAAAAAACAAAAATACGAGAAAAAAGACAACAAAAATACGATAGAAATAGGACAAGACGAAAAAAATACAACATGAAAGACGACAACAAATAAAAGACAAAAAGACAAAAACAAAAAATACACCAAAAAAGACAACAAAAAGACGACACAAAGACAACCAATAGACGACAAAAATACGACAAAAAGACAACAAAAAACAGAACAAGAAGATGACAAAAAGACGACAAAAAAGACCGAAAGAAAAGAAAAAAGACGACAAAACAGACAACAAAAATACGACAAAAAAGACAACAAAAAAGATGACAAAAAGACAGACGAGAAAAAATACAACAAAAAAGACAAAAGGATGACAAAAAATGACAAGACAAAAGCAGACAGAAATATGACAAAAGACAACAAAAAGATGACATCAAAGGTGACAAAAATACAACAGAAATATGAAAAAAAGACTACAAAAAGACGACAAAACAGACAACAAAACAAACAAGAAAGACAACAAAAAAGACGGCAAAAAGACAACAAAAAAACAAAAAAGATGACAAAAAGACAACAAAAAGACAACAAAAAGACGGCAAAAGACAACAAGAGAGACGCCAAAAAAGACACCAAAAAGATGACAAAAAAAGACAACGGAAATATGACAAGACGACAAAAAAAAGACAGCAAAAAGACAACAAAAAAGACGACACAAAGACAACCAATAGACGACAAAAAGACAACAAAAAAACTGAACAAGACGACAAAAAGTCAACAAAAAAAGACGACAAAAAGACAACAAAAAAGATGACAAGACAACACAAGAGACAACAGAACGACGACAAAAAAACAAAAATGAGAAGACAAAAAACAAAAAGTACGACAAAAAAGACGACAAAACAGATGACAAAAAATACGACAAAAAGACGATGAAAAGACGACAAAAAGACGACAAAAAAAACAAAAAGACAACAGAAATATGACAAAAGACGACAAAAAAACAGGAATATGACAAAAGACGACAAAAATATGACATAAAAGACGACAAAAATATGACATAAAAGAAGACAAAAAACATGACAAAAAAGATGACAAAAAGAAAACAAAAGATGACAAAACAGACGACAAAAAACACGACAAAAAACACAACAAAAAAGACAACAACAAGACAACAGAAATATGACAAAAGACGACAAAAATACGACAAAAATACGACAAAAAGACGACAAAAAGACGAGAAAAAAACAGACAACAGAAATATGACAAAAGACAAGAAAAAGACAAAAGACGACAAAAAAGACGACATAAAAGACAACAAAAAAGACGACAAAAGACAACAGAAATATGACAAAAGACGACAAAAAGATGACAAGACGAAAACAAAACAAAAAGATGACAAAAAGACAACAGAAATATGACAAAAGACGACAAAAGACGACAAGAAGACGACAAAAAGACAACAGAAATATGACACAAGACAACAAAAAGACGACAAAAGACAAAAAACAGATGACAAAAAACACGACAAAAACAACAAAAAAGACAACAAGACAGAAATATGACAAAAGACGACAAAAATACGACAAAAAGACGAGAAAAAAACAGACAACAGAAATATGACAAGACAAAAAGAAGACAAAAGACGACATAAAAGACGACAAAAGACAACAGAAATATGACAAAAGACGACAAAAAGATGACAAGACGAAAACTAAACAAAAGATGACAAAAGACGACAAGAAGACGACAAAAAGACAACAGAAATATGACACAAGACAACAAAAAGACGACAAAAGACGACAAAACAGACGACAAAAAACACGACAAAAAACACAACAAAAAAGACAACAACAAGACAACAGAAATATGACAAAAGACGACAAAAATACGACAAAAAGACGAGAAAAAAACAGACAAAAGAAAAAAGACAAAAAAAAGACAACAAAAAGACAAAAGACGACAAAAAAGACGACATAAAAGACAACAAAAAAGACGACAAAAGACAACAGAAATATGACAAAAGACGACAAAAAGATGACAAGACGAAAACAAAACAAAAAGATGACAAAAAGACAACAGAAATATGACAAAAGACGACAAGAAGACGACAAAAAGACAACAGAAATATGACACAAGACAACAAAAAGACGACAAAAGACAAAAAACAGATGAGAAAACAAACAAGAAAGACAACAAGAAACACAACAAAAAAGACAACAAAAAACAAAAATATGACAAAAAGACGACAAAAAACAAAAATCCGACAAAAAGACGACAAAAAAAGACAACCAAAAGACAAAAATACGACAAAAAGACAACAGAAATATGACAAAAGACGACAAAAAGGCGACAAAAATACGACAAAAAGGCGACAAAAAGATGACAAAAAGATGACAAGACAACAAAAAACAAAAATACGAGAAAAAAGACAACAAAAATACGATAGAAATAGGACAAGACGAAAAAAATACAACATGAAAGACGACAACAAATAAAAGACAAAAAGACAAAAACAAAAAATACACCAAAAAAGACAACAAAAAGACGACACAAAGACAACCAATAGACGACAAAAATACGACAAAAAGACAACAAAAAACAGAACAAGAAGATGACAAAAAGACGACAAAAAAGACCGAAAGAAAAGAAAAAAGACGACAAAACAGACAACAAAAATACGACAAAAAAGACAACAAAAAAGATGACAAAAAGACAGACGAGAAAAAATACAACAAAAAAGACAAAAGGATGACAAAAAATGACAAGACAAAAGCAGACAGAAATATGACAAAAGACAACAAAAAGATGACATCAAAGGTGACAAAAATACAACAGAAATATGAAAAAAAGACTACAAAAAGACGACATAAAAGACGACAAAACAGACAACAAAACAAACAAGAAAGACAACAAAAAAGACGGCAAAAAGACAACAAAAAAACAAAAAAGATGACAAAAAGACAACAAAAAGACGGCAAAAGACAACAAGAGAGACGCCAAAAAAGACACCAAAAAGATGACAAAAAAAGACAACGGAAATATGACAAGACGACAAAAAAAAGACAGCAAAAAGACAGCAAAAAGACGACAAAAAAGACGACACAAAGACAACCAATAGACGACAAAAAGACAACAAAAAAACTGAACAAGACGACAAAAAGTCAACAAAAAAAGACGACAAAAAGACAACAAAAAAGATGACAAGACAACACAAAAGACAACAGAACGACGACAAAAAAACAAAAATGAGAAGACAAAAAACAAAAAGTACGACAAAAAAGACGACAAAACAGATGACAAAAAATACGACAAAAAGACGATGAAAAGACGACAAAAAGACGACAAAAAAACCAAAAAGACAACAGAAATATAACAAAAGACGACAAAAATATGACATAAAAGACGACAAAAATATGACATAAAAGACGACAAAACATGACAAAAAAGATGACAAAAAGAACACAAAAGATAACATAAACAGACGACAAAAAACACGACAAGAAACACGACTAAAAACACAACAAAAAAGACAACAACAAGACAACAGAAATATGACAAAAGACGACAAAAATACGACAAAAAGACGACAAAAAGACGACAAAAAGACGACAAAAAAACAGACAACAGAAATATGACAAAAGACAAAAAAGACAACAAAAAGACAAAAGACGACAAAAAAGACGACATAAAAGACAACAAAAAGTCAACAGAAATATGACAAAAAGACGATGAAAAGACGACAAAAAGACAAGAAAAAAAACAAAAAGACAACAGAAATATGACAAAAGATGACAAAAAGACAACAGGAATATGACAAAAGACGACAAAAATATGACATAAAAGACGACAAAAAACACGACAAAAAACACGACAAAAAAGACAACAAGACAACAGAAATATGACAAAAGACGACAAAAATACGACAAAAGACGACAAAAAGACGACAAAAATATGACAAAAAGACAACAAAAAACAAAAGAAAGACGAAAAAACAAAAAAGTCGACAAAAAGGCAACAAAAAAGACAACAAGATGACAAAAGACAACAAAAAAGACAACAAAAAAGACAACAAAAAACAAAAATACGATAAAAAAGACAACAAAAATACGACAGAAATAGGACAAGATGACAAAAATACGACATGAAAGACGACAAAAAGACAAATAAAAGACAAAAAGACGACACAAAGACAACCAAAAGACGACAAAAAGACAACAAAAAGACAACAAAAAAGACAACAAAAGACAACAGAAATATGACACAAGACAACAAAAAGACGACAAAAGACAAAAAACAGATGAGAAAACAAACAAGAAAGACAACAAGAAACACAACAAAAAAGACAACAAAAAACAAAAATATGACAAAAAGACGACAAAAAACAAAAATCCGACAAAAAGACGACAAAAAAAGACAACCAAAAGACAAAAATACGACAAAAAGACAACAGAAATATGACAAAAGACGACAAAAAGGCGACAAAAATACGACAAAAAGGCGACAAAAAGATGACAAAAAGATGACAAGACAACAAAAAACTAAAATACGAGAAAAAAGACAACAAAAATACGATAGAAATAGGACAAGACGAAAAAAATACAACATGAAAGACGACAACAAATAAAAGACAAAAAGACAAAAACAAAAAATACACCAAAAAAGACAACAAAAAGACGACACAAAGACAACCAATAGACGACAAAAATACGACAAAAAGACAACAAAAAACAGAACAAGAAGATGACAAAAAGACGACAAAAAAGACCGAAAGAAAAGAAAAAAGACGACAAAACAGACAACAAAAATACGACAAAAAAGACAACAAAAAAGATGACAAAAAGACAGACGAGAAAAAATACAACAAAAAAGACAAAAGGATGACAAAAAATGACAAGACAAAAGCAGACAGAAATATGACAAAAGACAACAAAAAGATGACATCAAAGGTGACAAAAATACAACAGAAATATGAAAAAAAGACTACAAAAAGACGACAAAACAGACAACAAAACAAACAAGAAAGACAACAAAAAAGACGGCAAAAAGACAACAAAAAAACAAAAAAGATGACAAAAAGACAACAAAAAGACAACAAAAAGACGGCAAAAGACAACAAGAGAGACGCCAAAAAAGACACCAAAAAGATGACAAAAAAAGACAACGGAAATATGACAAGACGACAAAAAAAAGACAGCAAAAAGACAACAAAAAAGACGACACAAAGACAACCAATAGACGACAAAAAGACAACAAAAAAACTGAACAAGACGACAAAAAGTCAACAAAAAAAGACGACAAAAAGACAACAAAAAAGATGACAAGACAACACAAGAGACAACAGAACGACGACAAAAAAACAAAAATGAGAAGACAAAAAACAAAAAGTACGACAAAAAAGACGACAAAACAGATGACAAAAAATACGACAAAAAGACGATGAAAAGACGACAAAAAGACGACAAAAAAAACAAAAAGACAACAGAAATATGACAAAAGACGACAAAAAAACAGGAATATGACAAAAGACGACAAAAATATGACATAAAAGACGACAAAAATATGACATAAAAGAAGACAAAAAACATGACAAAAAAGATGACAAAAAGAAAACAAAAGATGACAAAACAGACGACAAAAAACACGACAAAAAACACAACAAAAAAGACAACAACAAGACAACAGAAATATGACAAAAGACGACAAAAATACGACAAAAATACGACAAAAAGACGACAAAAAGACGAGAAAAAAACAGACAACAGAAATATGACAAAAGACAAGAAAAAGACAAAAGACGACAAAAAAGACGACATAAAAGACAACAAAAAAGACGACAAAAGACAACAGAAATATGACAAAAGACGACAAAAAGATGACAAGACGAAAACAAAACAAAAAGATGACAAAAAGACAACAGAAATATGACAAAAGACGACAAAAGACGACAAGAAGACGACAAAAAGACAACAGAAATATGACACAAGACAACAAAAAGACGACAAAAGACAAAAAACAGATGACAAAAAACACGACAAAAACAACAAAAAAGACAACAAGACAGAAATATGACAAAAGACGACAAAAATACGACAAAAAGACGAGAAAAAAACAGACAACAGAAATATGACAAGACAAAAAGAAGACAAAAGACGACATAAAAGACGACAAAAGACAACAGAAATATGACAAAAGACGACAAAAAGATGACAAGACGAAAACTAAACAAAAGATGACAAAAGACGACAAGAAGACGACAAAAAGACAACAGAAATATGACACAAGACAACAAAAAGACGACAAAAGACGACAAAACAGACGACAAAAAACACGACAAAAAACACAACAAAAAAGACAACAACAAGACAACAGAAATATGACAAAAGACGACAAAAATACGACAAAAAGACGAGAAAAAAACAGACAAAAGAAAAAAGACAAAAAAAAGACAACAAAAAGACAAAAGACGACAAAAAAGACGACATAAAAGACAACAAAAAAGACGACAAAAGACAACAGAAATATGACAAAAGACGACAAAAAGATGACAAGACGAAAACAAAACAAAAAGATGACAAAAAGACAACAGAAATATGACAAAAGACGACAAGAAGACGACAAAAAGACAACAGAAATATGACACAAGACAACAAAAAGACGACAAAAGACAAAAAACAGATGAGAAAACAAACAAGAAAGACAACAAGAAACACAACAAAAAAGACAACAAAAAACAAAAATATGACAAAAAGACGACAAAAAACAAAAATCCGACAAAAAGACGACAAAAAAAGACAACCAAAAGACAAAAATACGACAAAAAGACAACAGAAATATGACAAAAGACGACAAAAAGGCGACAAAAATACGACAAAAAGGCGACAAAAAGATGACAAAAAGATGACAAGACAACAAAAAACAAAAATACGAGAAAAAAGACAACAAAAATACGATAGAAATAGGACAAGACGAAAAAAATACAACATGAAAGACGACAACAAATAAAAGACAAAAAGACAAAAACAAAAAATACACCAAAAAAGACAACAAAAAGACGACACAAAGACAACCAATAGACGACAAAAATACGACAAAAAGACAACAAAAAACAGAACAAGAAGATGACAAAAAGACGACAAAAAAGACCGAAAGAAAAGAAAAAAGACGACAAAACAGACAACAAAAATACGACAAAAAAGACAACAAAAAAGATGACAAAAAGACAGACGAGAAAAAATACAACAAAAAAGACAAAAGGATGACAAAAAATGACAAGACAAAAGCAGACAGAAATATGACAAAAGACAACAAAAAGATGACATCAAAGGTGACAAAAATACAACAGAAATATGAAAAAAAGACTACAAAAAGACGACATAAAAGACGACAAAACAGACAACAAAACAAACAAGAAAGACAACAAAAAAGACGGCAAAAAGACAACAAAAAAACAAAAAAGATGACAAAAAGACAACAAAAAGACGGCAAAAGACAACAAGAGAGACGCCAAAAAAGACACCAAAAAGATGACAAAAAAAGACAACGGAAATATGACAAGACGACAAAAAAAAGACAGCAAAAAGACAGCAAAAAGACGACAAAAAAGACGACACAAAGACAACCAATAGACGACAAAAAGACAACAAAAAAACTGAACAAGACGACAAAAAGTCAACAAAAAAAGACGACAAAAAGACAACAAAAAAGATGACAAGACAACACAAAAGACAACAGAACGACGACAAAAAAACAAAAATGAGAAGACAAAAAACAAAAAGTACGACAAAAAAGACGACAAAACAGATGACAAAAAATACGACAAAAAGACGATGAAAAGACGACAAAAAGACGACAAAAAAACCAAAAAGACAACAGAAATATAACAAAAGACGACAAAAATATGACATAAAAGACGACAAAAATATGACATAAAAGACGACAAAAAACATGACAAAAAAGATGACAAAAAGAAAACAAAAGATGACAAAACAGACGACAAAAAACACGACAAAAAACACAACAAAAAAGACAACAACAAGACAACAGAAATATGACAAAAGACGACAAAAATACGACAAAAAGACGACAAAAAGACGACAAAAAAACAGACAACAGAAATATGACAAAAGACAAAAAAGACAACAAAAAGACAAAAGACGACAAAAAAGACGACATAAAAGACAACAAAAAGTCAACAGAAATATGACAAAAAGACGATGAAAAGACGACAAAAAGACAAGAAAAAAAACAAAAAGACAACAGAAATATGACAAAAGATGACAAAAAGACAACAGGAATATGACAAAAGACGACAAAAATATGACATAAAAGACGACAAAAAACACGACAAAAAACACGACAAAAAAGACAACAAGACGACAAAAATACGACAAAAGACGACAAAAAGACGACAAAAATATGACAAAAAGACAACAAAAAACAAAAGAAAGACGAAAAAACAAAAAAGTCGACAAAAAGGCAACAAAAAAGACAACAAGATGACAAAAGACAACAAAAAAGACAACAAAAAAGACAACAAAAAACAAAAATACGATAAAAAAGACAACAAAAAGACGACACAAAGACAACCAAAAGACGACAAAAAGACAACAAAAAGACAACAAAAAAGACAACAAAAGAAAACAGAAATATGACACAAGACAACAAAAAGACGACAAAAGACAAAAAACAGATGAGAAAACAAACAAGAAAGACAACAAGAAACACAACAAAAAAGACAACAAAAAACAAAAATATGACAAAAAGACGACAAAAAACAAAAATCCGACAAAAAGACGACAAAAAAAGACAACCAAAAGACAAAAATACGACAAAAAGACAACAGAAATATGACAAAAGACGACAAAAAGGCGACAAAAATACGACAAAAAGGCGACAAAAAGAGGACAAAAAGATGACAAGACAACAAAAAACAAAAATACGAGAAAAAAGACAACAAAAATACGATAGAAATAGGACAAGACGAAAAAAATACAACATGAAAGACGACAACAAATAAAAGACAAAAAGACAAAAACAAAAAATACACCAAAAAAGACAACAAAAAGACGACACAAAGACAACCAATAGACGACAAAAATACGACAAAAAGACAACAAAAAACAGAACAAGAAGATGACAAAAAGACGACAAAAAAGACCGAAAGAAAAGAAAAAAGACGACAAAACAGACAACAAAAATACGACAAAAAAGACAACAAAAAAGATGACAAAAAGACAGACGAGAAAAAATACAACAAAAAAGACAAAAGGATGACAAAAAATGACAAGACAAAAGCAGACAGAAATATGACAAAAGACAACAAAAAGATGACATCAAAGGTGACAAAAATACAACAGAAATATGAAAAAAAGACTACAAAAAGACGACATAAAAGACGACAAAACAGACAACAAAACAAACAAGAAAGACAACAAAAAAGACGGCAAAAAGACAACAAAAAAACAAAAAAGATGACAAAAAGACAACAAAAAGACAACAAAAAGACGGCAAAAGACAACAAGAGAGACGCCAAAAAAGACACCAAAAAGATGACAAAAAAAGACAACGGAAATATGACAAGACGACAAAAAAAAGACAGCAAAAAGACGACAAAAAAGACGACACAAAGACAACCAATAGACGACAAAAAGACAACAAAAAAACTGAACAAGACGACAAAAAGTCAACAAAAAAAGACGACAAAAAGACAACAAAAAAGATGACAAGACAACACAAAAGACAACAGAACGACGACAAAAAAACAAAAATGAGAAGACAAAAAACAAAAAGTACGACAAAAAAGACGACAAAACAGATGACAAAAAATACGACAAAAAGACGATGAAAAGACGACAAAAAGACGACAAAAAAAACAAAAAGACAACAGAAATATAACAGACGACAAAAATATGACATAAAAGACGACAAAAATATGACATAAAAGACGACAAAACATGACAAAAAAGATGACAAAAAGAACACAAAAGATAACATAAACAGACGACAAAAAACACGACAAGAAACACGACAAAAAACACAACAAAAAAGACAACAACAAGACAACAGAAATATGACAAAAGACGACAAAAATACGACAAAAAGACGACAAAAAGACGACAAAAAGACGACAAAAAAACAGACAACAGAAATATGACAAAAGACAAAAAAGACAACAAAAAGACAAAAGACGACATAAAAGACAACAAAAAGTCAACAGAAATATGACAAAAAGACGATGAAAAGACGACAAAAAGACAAGAAAAAAAACAAAAAGACAACAGAAATATGACAAAAGATGACAAAAAGACAACAGGAATATGACAAAAGACGACAAAAATATGACATAAAAGACGACAAAAAACACGACAAAAAACACGACAAAAAAGACAACAAGACAACAGAAATATGACAAAAGACGACAAAAATACGACAAAAGACGACAAAAAGACGACAAAAATATGACAAAAAGACAACAAAAAACAAAAGAAAGACGAAAAAACAAAAAAGTCGACAAAAAGGCAACAAAAAAGACAACAAGATGACAAAAGACAACAAAAAAGACAACAAAAAAGACAACAAAAAACAAAAATACGATAAAAAAGACAACAAAAATACGACAGAAATAGGACAAGATGACAAAAATACGACATGAAAGACGACAAAAAGACAAATAAAAGACAAAAAGACGACACAAAGACAACCAAAAGACGACAAAAAGACAACAAAAAGACAACAAAAAAGACAACAAAAGACAACAGAAATATGACACAAGACAACAAAAAGACGACAAAAGACAAAAAACAGATGAGAAAACAAACAAGAAAGACAACAAGAAACACAACAAAAAAGACAACAAAAAACAAAAATATGACAAAAAGACGACAAAAAACAAAAATCCGACAAAAAGACGACAAAAAAAGACAACCAAAAGACAAAAATACGACAAAAAGACAACAGAAATATGACAAAAGACGACAAAAAGGCGACAAAAATACGACAAAAAGGCGACAAAAAGATGACAAAAAGATGACAAGACAACAAAAAACAAAAATACGAGAAAAAAGACAACAAAAATACGATAGAAATAGGACAAGACGAAAAAAATACAACATGAAAGACGACAACAAATAAAAGACAAAAAGACAAAAACAAAAAATACACCAAAAAAGACAACAAAAAGACGACACAAAGACAACCAATAGACGACAAAAATACGACAAAAAGACAACAAAAAACAGAACAAGAAGATGACAAAAAGACGACAAAAAAGACCGAAAGAAAAGAAAAAAGACGACAAAACAGACAACAAAAATACGACAAAAAAGACAACAAAAAAGATGACAAAAAGACAGACGAGAAAAAATACAACAAAAAAGACAAAAGGATGACAAAAAATGACAAGACAAAAGCAGACAGAAATATGACAAAAGACAACAAAAAGATGACATCAAAGGTGACAAAAATACAACAGAAATATGAAAAAAAGACTACAAAAAGACGACAAAACAGACAACAAAACAAACAAGAAAGACAACAAAAAAGACGGCAAAAAGACGGCAAAAGACAACAAGAGAGACGCCAAAAAAGACACCAAAAAGATGACAAAAAAAGACAACGGAAATATGACAAGACGACAAAAAAAAGACAGCAAAAAGACAACAAAAAAGACGACACAAAGACAACCAATAGACGACAAAAAGACAACAAAAAAACTGAACAAGACGACAAAAAGTCAACAAAAAAAGACGACAAAAAGACAACAAAAAAGATGACAAGACAACACAAGAGACAACAGAACGACGACAAAAAAACAAAAATGAGAAGACAAAAAACAAAAAGTACGACAAAAAAGACGACAAAACAGATGACAAAAAATACGACAAAAAGACGATGAAAAGACGACAAAAAGACGACAAAAAAAACAAAAAGACAACAGAAATATGACAAAAGACGACAAAAAAACAGGAATATGACAAAAGACGACAAAAATATGACATAAAAGACGACAAAAATATGACATAAAAGAAGACAAAAAACATGACAAAAAAGATGACAAAAAGAAAACAAAAGATGACAAAACAGATGACAAAAAACACGACAAAAAACACAACAAAAAAGACAACAACAAGACAACAGAAATATGACAAAAGACGACAAAAATACGACAAAAATACGACAAAAAGACGACAAAAAGACGAGAAAAAAACAGACAACAGAAATATGACAAAAGACAAGAAAAAGACAAAAGACGACAAAAAAGACGACATAAAAGACAACAAAAAAGACGACAAAAGACAACAGAAATATGACAAAAGACGACAAAAAGATGACAAGACGAAAACAAAACAAAAAGATGACAAAAAGACAACAGAAATATGACAAAAGACGACAAAAGACGACAAGAAGACGACAAAAAGACAACAGAAATATGACACAAGACAACAAAAAGACGACAAAAGACAAAAAACAGATGACAAAAAACACGACAAAAACAACAAAAAAGACAACAAGACAGAAATATGACAAAAGACGACAAAAATACGACAAAAAGACGAGAAAAAAACAGACAACAGAAATATGACAAGACAAAAAGAAGACAAAAGACGACATAAAAGACGACAAAAGACAACAGAAATATGACAAAAGACGACAAAAAGATGACAAGACGAAAACTAAACAAAAGATGACAAAAGACGACAAGAAGACGACAAAAAGACAACAGAAATATGACACAAGACAACAAAAAGACGACAAAAGACGACAAAACAGACGACAAAAAACACGACAAAAAACACAACAAAAAAGACAACAACAAGACAACAGAAATATGACAAAAGACGACAAAAATACGACAAAAAGACGAGAAAAAAACAGACAAAAGAAAAAAGACAAAAAAAAGACAACAAAAAGACAAAAGACGACAAAAAAGACGACATAAAAGACAACAAAAAAGACGACAAAAGACAACAGAAATATGACAAAAGACGACAAAAAGATGACAAGACGAAAACAAAACAAAAAGATGACAAAAAGACAACAGAAATATGACAAAAGACGACAAGAAGACGACAAAAAGACGACAAAAAGACAACAGAAATATGACACAAGACAACAAAAAGACGACAAAAGACAAAAAACAGATGAGAAAACAAACAAGAAAGACAACAAGAAACACAACAAAAAAGACAACAAAAAACAAAAATATGACAAAAAGACGACAAAAAACAAAAATCCGACAAAAAGACGACAAAAAAAGACAACCAAAAGACAAAAATACGACAAAAAGACAACAGAAATATGACAAAAGACGACAAAAAGGCGACAAAAATACGACAAAAAGGCGACAAAAAGATGACAAAAAGATGACAAGACAACAAAAAACAAAAATACGAGAAAAAAGACAACAAAAATACGATAGAAATAGGACAAGACGAAAAAAATACAACATGAAAGACGACAACAAATAAAAGACAAAAAGACAAAAACAAAAAATACACCAAAAAAGACAACAAAAAGACGACACAAAGACAACCAATAGACGACAAAAATACGACAAAAAGACAACAAAAAACAGAACAAGAAGATGACAAAAAGACGACAAAAAAGACCGAAAGAAAAGAAAAAAGACGACAAAACAGACAACAAAAATACGACAAAAAAGACAACAAAAAAGATGACAAAAAGACAGACGAGAAAAAATACAACAAAAAAGACAAAAGGATGACAAAAAATGACAAGACAAAAGCAGACAGAAATATGACAAAAGACAACAAAAAGATGACATCAAAGGTGACAAAAATACAACAGAAATATGAAAAAAAGACTACAAAAAGACGACATAAAAGACGACAAAACAGACAACAAAACAAACAAGAAAGACAACAAAAAAGACGGCAAAAAGACAACAAAAAAACAAAAAAGATGACAAAAAGACAACAAAAAGACAACAAAAAGACGGCAAAAGACAACAAGAGAGACGCCAAAAAAGACACCAAAAAGATGACAAAAAAAGACAACGGAAATATGACAAGACGACAAAAAAAAGACAGCAAAAAGACAGCAAAAAGACGACAAAAAAGACGACACAAAGACAACCAATAGACGACAAAAAGACAACAAAAAAACTGAACAAGACGACAAAAAGTCAACAAAAAAAGACGACAAAAAGACAACAAAAAAGATGACAAGACAACACAAAAGACAACAGAACGACGACAAAAAAACAAAAATGAGAAGACAAAAAACAAAAAGTACGACAAAAAAGACGACAAAACAGATGACAAAAAATACGACAAAAAGACGATGAAAAGACGACAAAAAGACGACAAAAAAACCAAAAAGACAACAGAAATATAACAAAAGACGACAAAAATATGACATAAAAGACGACAAAAATATGACATAAAAGACGACAAAAAACATGACAAAAAAGATGACAAAAAGAAAACAAAAGATGACAAAACAGACGACAAAAAACACGACAAAAAACACAACAAAAAAGACAACAACAAGACAACAGAAATATGACAAAAGACGACAAAAATACGACAAAAAGACGACAAAAAGACGACAAAAAAACAGACAACAGAAATATGACAAAAGACAAAAAAGACAAAAGACGACAAAAAAGACGACATAAAAGACAACAAAAAGTCAACAGAAATATGACAAAAAGACGATGAAAAGACGACAAAAAGACAAGAAAAAAAACAAAAAGACAACAGAAATATGACAAAAGATGACAAAAAGACAACAGGAATATGACAAAAGACGACAAAAATATGACATAAAAGACGACAAAAAACACGACAAAAAACACGACAAAAAAGACAACAAGACAACAGAAATATGACAAAAGACGACAAAAATACGACAAAAGACGACAAAAAGACGACAAAAATATGACAAAAAGACAACAAAAAACAAAAGAAAGACGAAAAAACAAAAAAGTCGACAAAAAGGCAACAAAAAAGACAACAAGATGACAAAAGACAACAAAAAAGACAACAAAAAAGACAACAAAAAACAAAAATACGATAAAAAAGACAACAAAAAGACGACACAAAGACAACCAAAAGACGACAAAAAGACAACAAAAAGACAACAAAAAAGACAACAAAAGAAAACAGAAATATGACACAAGACAACAAAAAGACGACAAAAGACAAAAAACAGATGAGAAAACAAACAAGAAAGACAACAAGAAACACAACAAAAAAGACAACAAAAAACAAAAATATGACAAAAAGACGACAAAAAACAAAAATCCGACAAAAAGACGACAAAAAAAGACAACCAAAAGACAAAAATACGACAAAAAGACAACAGAAATATGACAAAAGACGACAAAAAGGCGACAAAAATACGACAAAAAGGCGACAAAAAGAGGACAAAAAGATGACAAGACAACAAAAAACAAAAATACGAGAAAAAAGACAACAAAAATACGATAGAAATAGGACAAGACGAAAAAAATACAACATGAAAGACGACAACAAATAAAAGACAAAAAGACAAAAACAAAAAATACACCAAAAAAGACAACAAAAAGACGACACAAAGACAACCAATAGACGACAAAAATACGACAAAAAGACAACAAAAAACAGAACAAGATGACAAAAAGACGACAAAAAAGACCGAAAGAAAAGAAAAAAGACGACAAAACAGACAACAAAAATACGACAAAAAAGACAACAAAAAAGATGACAAAAAGACAGACGAGAAAAAATACAACAAAAAAGACAAAAGGATGACAAAAAATGACAAGACAAAAGCAGACAGAAATAAGACAAAAGACAACAAAAAGATGACATCAAAGGTGACAAAAATACAACAGAAATATGAAAAAAAGACTACAAAAAGACGACAAAACAGACAACAAAACAAACAAGAAAGACAACAAAAAAGACGGCAAAAAGACAACAAAAAAACAAAAAAGATGACAAAAAGACAACAAAAAGACAACAAAAAGACGGCAAAAGACAACAAGAGAGACGCCAAAAAAGACACCAAAAAGATGACAAAAAAAGACAACGGAAATATGACAAGACGACAAAAAAAAGACAGCAAAAAGACGACAAAAAAGACGACACAAAGACAACCAATAGACGACAAAAAGACAACAAAAAAACTGAACAAGACGACAAAAAGTCAACAAAAAAAGACGACAAAAAGACAACAAAAAAGATGACAAGACAACACAAGAGACAACAGAACGACGACAAAAAAACAAAAATGAGAAGACAAAAAACAAAAAGTACGACAAAAAAGACGACAAAACAGATGACAAAAAATACGACAAAAAGACGATGAAAAGACGACAAAAAGACGATGAAAAGACGACAAAAAGACGACAAAAAAAACAAAAAGACAACAGAAATATGACAAAAGACGACAAAAAAACAGGAATATGACAAAAGACGACAAAAATATGACATAAAAGACGACAAAAATATGACATAAAAGAAGACAAAAAACATGACAAAAAAGATGACAAAAAGAAAACAAAAGATGACAAAACAGACGACAAAAAACACGACAAAAAACACGACAAAAAACACGACAAAAAACACAACAAAAAAGACAACAACAAGACAACAGAAATATGACAAAAGACGACAAAAATACGACAAAAATACGACAAAAAGACGACAAAAAGACGAGAAAAAAACAGACAACAGAAATATGACAAAAGACAACAAAAAGACAAAAGACGACAAAAAAGACGACATAAAAGACAACAAAAAAGACGACAAAAGACAACAGAAATATGACAAAAGACGACAAAAAGATGACAAGACGAAAACAAAACAAAAAGATGACAAAAAGACAACAGAAATATGACAAAAGACGACAAGAAGACGACAAAAAGACAACAGAAATATGACACAAGACAACAAAAAGACGACAAAAGACAAAAAACAGATGACAAAAAACACGACAAAAACAACAAAAAAGACAACAAGACAACAGAAATATGACAAAAGACGACAAAAATACGACAAAAAGACGAGAAAAAAACAGACAACAGAAATATGACAAGACAAAAAAAAGACAAAAGACGACATAAAAGACAACAAAAAAGACGACAAAAGACAACAGAAATATGACAAAAGACGACAAAAAGATGACAAGACGAAAACTAAACAAAAAGATGACAAAAGACGACAAGAAGACGACAAAAAGACAACAGAAATATGACACAAGACAACAAAAAGACGACAAAAGACGACAAAACAGACGACAAAAAACACGACAAAAAACACAACAAAAAAGACAACAACAAGACAACAGAAATATGACAAAAGACGACAAAAATACGACAAAAAGACGAGAAAAAAACAGACAAAAGAAAAAAGACAAAAAAAAGACAACAAAAAGACAAAAGACGACAAAAAAGACGACATAAAAGACAACAAAAAAGACGACAAAAGACAACAGAAATATGACAAAAGACGACAAAAAGATGACAAAAAGACAACAGAAATATGACACAAGACAACAAAAAGACGACAAAAGACAAAAAACAGATGAGAAAACAAAGACAAGAAAGACAACAAAAAAGACGGCAAAAAGACAACAAAAAAGACAAAAAAAACAAAAATATGACAAAAAGACGACAGACTACAAAAAGACTACAAAAAGACGACAAAAAACTAAAATACGACAAAAAGACGACAAAAAAGACATCCAAAAGACAAAAATACAACAGAACTATGAGAAAAGACGACAAAGACAAAAAAGACAACAAAAAGTCAACAGAAATATGACAAAAAATACGACGGAAAGACGACAAAAAGACGACAAAAAAGACAACAAAAATACGACAAAAGACAAAAAGACGACAAAAAAAACAAAAAGACAACAGAAATATGACAAAAAGACGACAAAAATACGACAAAAGACAACAAAACGACAACAAAAAGACGATAAAAAGACGACAAAAAGATGACATAAAAGACAACCAGAAAGACAAAAGGATGACAAAAAAATGACAAGAGCAAAGAAATATGACAAAAGACAACAAAAAGACCTCAAAGATAACAAAAATACAACAGAAATATGAAAAAAGACGACATAAAAGACGACAAAACAGACGACAAAACAAACAAGACAGACAACAAGAAAGACAGCAAAAATACGACAAGACGACAAAAACACAACAAAATGACGACAAAAAAACAGAACAAGAAGACGTCAAAAAGACGACAAAAAATGGACAAAAAGACAACAAAAAAGACGGAAAAAAAACAAAAATACGAGAAAATAGACAACAAAAGTATGACAGAAATAGGACAAGTTGACAAAAATACGACATGAAAGACGACAAAAACACAACAAAATGACAAAAAAGACAAAGAGACAACAGAAATATAACAAAAGATGACAAAAAGATGACAAAACAGACAACAAAAAAGACGGCAAAAAAACAAGACAACAAAAAACAAAAATACGACAAAAGACGACAAAAAAGATAACAGAAATATGACAAAAGACAACAAAAAGACGACAAAAGACGAAAAACAGATGAGAAAACAAACAAGACAACAAGAAACACAACAAAAAAGACGGCAGAAAGACAACAAAAAAGACAACAAAAATATGACAAAAAGACGACAAAAAGACGACAAAAAGACGACAAAAGAGACAACAGATCTATGACAAAAGACGACAAAAATATGACATAAGACGACAAAAAGACAACCGAAAGACAAAAATACGACAAAGACAACAGAACTATGACAAAAGACGAGAAAGACAAAAAATACGACGAAAAGACGACAAAAAGACGAGAAAAAAAACAAAAATACAACAGAAATATGACAAAAGACGACAAAAATACGACAAAAAGACGACAAAAATATGACAAAAAGACAACAAAAAACTAAAGGAAGCCGAAAAAACAAAAAAGTCGACATAAAGGCAACAAAAAAGACAAGATGACAAAAAACAAAAAAGACAACAAAAAAAGACAACAAAAAACAAAAATACGAGAAAAAAGACAACAAAAATACGACAGAAATAGGACAAGATGACAAAAATACGACATGAAAGACGACAAAAAGACAAAAAAAGAACACAAAGACAACCAAAAGACGACAAAAATACGACAAAAAGACAAAAAGAACACGACAAAAAGACGGAAAAAAAACAAAAACACAACAAAAAGATGACAAACAAAAATAAGACAAAAAACAGAACAAGAAGACGACAAGACAACAAAAAGACCGAAAAAACAAAAAAGACAACAAAAAGACGACAAAAAGATGACAAAAAGACAACAAAAATATGACAAAAGACGACAAGAAGACGACAAAAGACGACAAAAAGACGACAAAAGACAACAGAAATATGACAAAAGACGACAAAAAGATGACAAGACGAAAACAAAACAAAAAGATGACAAAAAGACAACAGAAATATGACAAAAGACGACAAAAGACGACAAGAAGACGACAAAAAGACAACAGAAATATGACACAAGACAACAAAAAGACGACAAAAGACAAAAAACAGATGACAAAAAACACGACAAAAACAACAAAAAAGACAACAAGACAACAGAAATATGACAAAAGACGACAAAAATACGACAAAAAGACGAGAAAAAAACAGACAACAGAAATATGACAAAAGACAAAAAAAGACGACATAAAAGACAACAAAAAAGACGACAAAAGACAACAGAAATATGACAAAAGACGACAAAAAGATGACAAGACGAAAACAAAACAAAAAGATGACAAAAGACGACAAGAAGACGACAAAAAGACAACAGAAATATGACACAAGACAACAAAAAGACGACAAAAGACGACAAAAAACACAACAAAAAAGACAACAACAAGACAACAGAAATATGACAAAAGACGACAAAAAGATGACAAGACGAAAACAAAACAAAAAGATGACAAAAAGACAACAGAAATATGACAAAAGACGACAAGAAGACGACAAAAAGACAACAGAAATATGACACAAGACAACAAAAAGACGACAAAAGACAAAAAACAGATGAGAAAACAAAGACAAGAAAGACAACAAAAAAGACGGCAAAAAGACAACAAAAAAGACAAAAAAAAACAAAAATATGACAAAAAGACGACAGACTACAAAAAGACTACAAAAAGACGACAAAAAACTAAAATACGACAAAAAGACGACAAAAAAGACATCCAAAAGACAAAAATACAACAGAACTATGAGAAAAGACGACAAAGACAAAAAAGACAACAAAAAGTCAACAGAAATATGACAAAAAATACGACGGAAAGACGACAAAAAGACGACAAAAAAGACAACAAAAATACGACAAAAGACAAAAAGACGACAAAAAAACAAAAAGACAACAGAAATATGACAAAAAGACGACAAAAATACGACAAAAGACAACAAAACGACAACAAAAAGATGATAAAAAGACGACAAAAAGATGACATAAAAGACAACCAGAAAGACAAAAGGATGACAAAAAAATGACAAGAGCAAAGAAATATGACAAAAGACAACAAAAAGACCTCAAAGATAACAAAAATACAACAGAAATATGAAAAAAGACGACATAAAAGACGACAAAACAGACGACAAAACAAACAAGACAGACAACAAGAAAGACAGCAAAAATACGACAAGACGACAAAAACACAACAAAATGACGACAAAAAAACAGAACAAGAAGACGTCAAAAAGACGACAAAAAATGGACAAAAAGACAACAAAAAAGACGGAAAAAAAACAAAAATACGAGAAAATAGACAACAAAAGTATGACAGAAATAGGACAAGTTGACAAAAATACGACATGAAAGACGACAAAAACACAACAAAATGACAAAAAAGACAAAGAGACAACAGAAATATAACAAAAGATGACAAAAAGATGACAAAACAGACAACAAAAAAGACGGCAAAAAAACAAGACAACAAAAAACAAAAATACGACAAAAGACGACAAAAAAGATAACAGAAATATGACAAAAGACAACAAAAAGACGACAAAAGACGAAAAACAGATGAGAAAACAAACAAGACAACAAGAAACACAACAAAAAAGACGGCAGAAAGACAACAAAAAAGACAACAAAAATATGACAAAAAGACAAAAAGACGACAAAAAGACGACAAAAAGACGACAAAAGAGACAACAGATCTATGACAAAAGACGACAAAAATATGACATAAGACGACAAAAAGACAACCGAAAGACAAAAATACGACAAAGACAACAGAACTATGACAAAAGACGAGAAAGACAAAAAATACGACGAAAAGACGACAAAAAGACGAGAAAAAAAACAAAAATAAAACAGAAATATGACAAAAGACGACAAAAATACGACAAAAAGACGACAAAAATATGACAAAAAGACAACAAAAAACTAAAGAAAGCCGAAAAAACAAAAAAGTCGACAAAAAGGCAACAAAAAAGACAAGATGACAAAAAACAAAAAAGACAACAAAAAAAGACAACAAAAAACAAAAATACGAGAAAAAAGACAACAAAAATACGACAGAAATAGGACAAGATGACAAAAATACGACATGAAAGACGACAAAAAGACAAAAAAAGAACACAAAGACAACCAAAAGACGACAAAAATACGACAAAAAGACAAAAAGAACACGACAAAAAGACGGAAAAAAAACAAAAACACAACAAAAAGATGACAAACAAAAATAAGACAAAAAACAGAACAAGAAGCCGACAAGACAACAAAAAGACCGAAAAAACAAAAAAGACAACAAAAAGACGACAAAAAGATGACAAAAAGACAACAAAAATATGACAAAAGACGACAAGAAGACGACAAAAGACGACAAAAAGACGACAAAAGACAACAGAAATATGACAAAAGACGACAAAAAGATGACAAGACGAAAACAAAACAAAAAGATGACAAAAAGACAACAGAAATATGACAAAAGACGACAAAAGACGACAAGAAGACGACAAAAAGACAACAGAAATATGACACAAGACAACAAAAAGACGACAAAAGACAAAAAACAGATGACAAAAAACACGACAAAAACAACAAAAAAGACAACAAGACAACAGAAATATGACAAAAGACGACAAAAATACGACAAAAAGACGAGAAAAAAACAGACAACAGAAATATGACAAAAGACAAAAAAAGACGACATAAAAGACAACAAAAAAGACGACAAAAGACAACAGAAATATGACAAAAGACGACAAAAAGATGACAAGACGAAAACAAAACAAAAAGATGACAAAAGACGACAAGAAGACGACAAAAAGACAACAGAAATATGACACAAGACAACAAAAAGACGACAAAAGACGACAAAAAACACAACAAAAAAGACAACAACAAGACAACAGAAATATGACAAAAGACGACAAAAATACGACAAAAAGACGAGAAAAAAACAGACAACAGAAATATGACAAAAGACAAAAAAAAGACAACAAAAAGACAAAAGACGACAAAAAAGACGACATAAAAGACAACAAAAAAGACGACAAAAGACAACAGAAATATGACAAAAGACGACAAAAAGATGACAAGACGAAAACAAAACAAAAAGATGACAAAAAGACAACAGAAATATGACAAAAGACGACAAGAAGACGACAAAAAGACAACAGAAATATGACACAAGACAACAAAAAGACGACAAAAGACAAAAAACAGATGAGAAAACAAAGACAAGAAAGACAACAAAAAAGACGGCAAAAAGACAACAAAAAAGACAACAAAAAACAAAAATATGACAAAAAGACGACAGACTACAAAAAGACGACAAAAAGACGACAAAAAACAAAAATACGACAAAAAGACGACAAAAAAGACATCCAAAAGACAAAAATACAACAGAACTATGAGAAAAGACGACAAAGACAAAAAAGACAACAAAAAGTCAACAGAAATATGACAAAAAATACGACGGAAAGACGACAAAAAGACGACAAAAAAGACAACAAAAATACGACAAAAGACAAAAAGACGACAAAAAAAACAAAAAGACAACAGAAATATGACAAAAAGACGACAAAAATACGACAAAAGACAACAAAACGACAACAAAAAGACGATAAAAAGATGACATAAAAGACAACCAGAAAGACAAAAGGATGACAAAAAAATGACAAGAGCAAAGAAATATGACAAAAGACAACAAAAAGACCTCAAAGATAACAAAAATACAACAGAAATATGAAAAAAGACTACAAAAAGACGACATAAAAGACGACAAAACAGACGACAAAACAAACAAGACAGACAACAAGAAAGACAGCAAAAATACGACAAGACGACAAAAACACAACAAAATGACGACAAAAAAACAGAACAAGAAGACGTCAAAAAGACGACAAAAAATGGACAAAAAGACAACAAAAAAGACGGAAAAAAAACAAAAATACGAGAAAATAGACAACAAAAGTATGACAGAAATAGGACAAGTTGACAAAAATACGACATGAAAGACGACAAAAACACAACAAAATGACAAAAAAGACAAAGAGACAACAGAAATATAACAAAAGATGACAAAAAGATGACAAAACAGACAACAAAAAAGACGGCAAAAAAACAAGACAACAAAAAACAAAAAAGATAACAGAAATATGACAAAAGACAACAAAAAGACGACAAAAGACGAAAAACAGATGAGAAAACAAACAAGACAACAAGAAACACAACAAAAAAGACGGCAGAAAGACAACAAAAAAGACAACAAAAATATGACAAAAAGACAAAAAGACGACAAAAAGACGACAAAAAGACGACAAAAGAGACAACAGATCTATGACAAAAGACGACAAAAATATGACATAAGACGACAAAAAGACAACCGAAAGACAAAAATACGACAAAGACAACAGAACTATGACAAAAGACGAGAAAGACAAAAAATACGACGAAAAGACGACAAAAAGACGAGAAAAAAAACAAAAATACAACAGAAATATGACAAAAGACGACAAAAATACGACAAAAGACGACAAAAAGGCAACAAAAAAGACAAGATGACAAAAAACAAAAAAGACAACAAAAAAAGACAACAAAAAACAAAAATACGAGAAAAAAGACAACAAAAATACGACAGAAATAGGACAAGATGACAAAAATACGACATGAAAGACGACAAAAAGACAAAAAAAGAACACAAAGACAACCAAAAGACGACAAAAATACGACAAAAAGACAAAAAGAACACGACAAAAAGACGGAAAAAAAACAAAAACACAACAAAAAGATGACAAACAAAAATAAGACAAAAAACAGAACAAGAAGACGACAAGACAACAAAAAGACCGAAAAAACAAAAAAGACAACAAAAAGACGACAAAAAGATGACAAAAAGACAAAAATATGACAAAAGACGACAAGAAGACGACAAAAGACGACAAAAAGACGACAAGACAACAGAAATATGACAAAAGACGACAAAAAGATGACAAGACGAAAACAAAACAAAAAGATGACAAAAAGACAACAGAAATATGACAAAAGACGACAAAAGACGACAAGAAGACGACAAAAAGACAACAGAAATATGACACAAGACAACAAAAAGACGACAAAAGACAAAAAACAGATAACAAAAAACACGACAAAAACAACAAAAAAGACAACAAGACAACAGAAATATGACAAAAGACGACAAAAATACGACAAAAAGACGAGAAAAAAACAGACAACAGAAATATGACAAAAGACAAAAAAAGACGACAAAAGACGACAAAAAGACGACAAAAAAGATAACAGAAATATGACAAAAGACAACAAAAAGACGACAAAAGACGAAAAACAGATGAGAAAACAAACAAGACAACAAGAAACACAACAAAAAAGACGGCAGAAAGACAACAAAAAAGACAACAAAAATATGACAAAAAGACGACAAAAAAGAAAAATACGACAAAAAGACGACAAAAGAGACAACAGATCTATGACAAAAGACGACAAAAATATGACATAAGACGACAAAAAGACAACCGAAAGACAAAAATACGACAAAAAGACAACAGAACTATGACAAAAGACGAGAAAGACAAAAAAGACAACAGAAATATGACAAAAAATACGACGAAAAGACGACAAAAAGACGAGAAAAAAGACAAAAGACGACAAAAATACGACAAAAAAACGACAAAAGACGACAAAAAGACGACAAAAATATGACAAAAAGACAACAAAAAACTAAAGAAAGCCAAAAAAACAAAAAAGTCGACAAAAAGGCAACAAAAAAGACAAGATGACAAAAGACAACAAAAAAGACAACAAAAAAAGACAACAAAAAACAAAAATACGAGAAAAAAGACAACAAAAATACGACAGAAATAGGACAAGATGACAAAAATACGACATGAAAGACGACAAAAAGACAAAAAAAGAACACAAAGACAACCAAAAGACGACAAAAATACGACAAAAAGACAAAAAAAGAACACGACAAAAAGACGGAAAAAAAACAAAAAGATGACAAACAAAAATAAGACAGAAAAATAAAAATAAAACAGAACAAGAAGACGACAAAAAGACAACAAAAAGACCGAAAAAACAAAAATACGACAAAAAGACGACAAAAAGATGACAAAAAGACAACAAAAATATGACAAAAGACGACAAGAAGATGACAAAAGACGACAAAAAGACAACAGAAATATGACACAAGACAACAAAAAGACGACAAAAGACAAAAAACAGATGAGAAAACAAAGACAAGAAAGACAACAAAAAAGACAACAAAAAGGACAGACATATGACGAGACGACAAAAAGACAACAGAAATGACAAAAGGCGACAAAAATACGACAAAAGACGACAAAAAGACGACAAATATGACAAAAAGACAACAAAAAACACAAGAAAAACGAAAAAAACTAAAAATTCGACAAAAAGGCAACAAAAAAAGACAACAAAAAAAATACAAGAAAATAGACAACAAAAGTACGACAGAAATAGGACAAGATGACAAAAATACGACATGAAAGATGACAAAAAGACAAATAAGATGACAAAAACACGACAAAAAGACGACATAAAAGATGACAAAACAGACAACAAAAATACGACAAGACGACAAAAAGATGACAAAAAAGATAACAGAAATATGACAAAAGACGACAAAAATATGACAAGACGACAAAAAGACAAATGAAAGACGACAAAAAGACGGCAAAAAGACAAAAAAAATACGACAGAAATATGACAAGACAAAAATACGACATGAAAGACGACAAAATGATAAATAAGACGACAAAAACACGACAAAATGACAAAAAAGACAAAAAGACAACAGAAATATGACAAAAGACGACATAAATGACAAAAAACAAAAAAGACAACAAAAAAACAAAAATACGACAAAAGACGACAAAAAGACGACAAAAAAGATAACAGAAATATGACAAAAGATGACAAAAATACGACATAAGACGACAAAAAGACAACAGAAATATGAAAAACGACGACAAGACGACATAAAAGACGACAAAAAGACAACAGAAATATGATACAAGAAAACAAAAAGACGACATAAAAGACAACAGAAATATGACACAAGACAACAAAAAGACGACAAAAGACGAAAAACAGACGAGAAAACAAACAAGACAGACAACAAGAAAGACAACAAAAAAGACGGCAAAAAGACAACAAAAAGACGAGAAAGAAGACAGCAAAAATACGACAGAAATATGACAAGACGACAAAAAGACGACAAAATGACAACAGAAATATGACAAGACAACAAAAAGATGACAAAAGACGAAAAACAGACAACAAAAAGACGACAAAAAAGAAATACGACAAAAAGACGACAAAAAAGACAACAGATCTATGACAAAAGACAAAAATATGACACAAGACGACAAAAAGACAACCGAAAGACAAAAATACGACAAAAAGACAACAGAACTATGACAAAAGACAAGACAAAAAAGACAACAAAAAGACAACAGAAATATGACAAAAGACGACAAAAATACAACATAAGACGAAAAAAAACACGACAAAAAGACGAAAAAGAAGACAACAAAAATACGACAGAAATATGACAAGACGACAAAAATACGACATAAAAGACGACAAAAAGACAAATAAGACGACAAAATGACAAAAAAGATGACAAAAAAGACAGGAAGACAACAAAAAGACAACAGAAATATGACAAAAGACGTCAAAAAGACGACAAAAAAGACGACAAAAAGAAAACCAAAAAAGACGACAAAAAGACAACAGAAATATGACAAAAGACGTCAAAAAGACGACAAAAAGACAACAAAAAGAACACAGACATATGACAAGACGACAAAAATACGACATAAAAGACGACAAAAAACACAACAAAAAGATGACAAAAAAGACAAAATAAAAAAGAAAAAGATGACAAACAAAAATACAACAAAAAGACGACAAGACAACAAAAAGACGAGAAAAATGACAAAAAGACGACAAAAAGACACCAAAAAAGACGACAAAAAAGACGACAAAAAAGACAACAGAAATATGACAAAAGACAAAAAGACGATAAAAATATGACAAAAGACAACAGAAAACACAAGACGGAAAAAACTAAAAAGACAACAAAAAGATGACAAATATGACATGACGACAAAAATATGACATGAAAGATGATAAAAAGACGACCAAAAGACGACAAAAAAACACAACAAAAAGACGACAAAAAAGACAACAAACAAAAATACAACAAAAAGACGAGAAAAATGACAAAAAAAGGACAAAAAGACGACAAAAAGACACCAAAAAAGACAACAAAAAGTCAACAGAAATATGACAAAAAATACGACGAAAATACAAAAAAAAGACGACAAAAAGATGACAAAAGACAACAAAAAAGACAACAAAAAACAAAAATACGAGAAAAAAGACATGACGACAAAAATACGACATGAAAGATGATAAAAAGAAGACCAAAAGACGACAAAAATACGACAAAAAGACAACAGAAATATGACAAAAGACGACAAAAATACGACAAAAGACGACAAAAAGACGACAAAAAGACAACAAAAAGACGACAAAAAGACACCAAAAAAGACAAAAAGACAACAGAAATATGACAAAAGACGTCAAAAAGACAACAAAAAGAACACAGACATGACAAAACAAAAAGACAAAAAGATGACAAACAAAAAGACAACAAAAAGACGACAAGACAACAAAAAGACAACAAAAAGACGAGAAAAATGACAAAAAAGGAATAAAAGACGACAGACAACCAAAAGACAAAAAAGACGACAAAAAGATGAAAAAAATACGACATAAGACGACAAAAAGAACAAAATGACGACAAAAAAACAGAACAAGACGACAAAATAATTGACAAAAAGACAACAAAAAACACGGAAAAAAACAAAAAAGACAACAAAAATGACAAAAAAAGGACAAAAAGACGACAAAAAAAGGACAAAAAGACGACAAAAAGACACCAAAAAATACGACAAAAAGACAACAGAACTATGACAAAAGACGACAAAGACATAAAAGACGATAAAAAGACAACAGAAATATGACAAAAAACAAAAAGACGACAAAAGACGAAAAAACAGACGAGAAAACAAACAAGACAGACGACAATAAAGACAACAAAAAATACGGCAAAAAGACCACAAAAAAATACAACAAAAATATGACAAAAGACGACAAAAAGACGACAAAAAAGACAACAGAAATATGACAAAAGACGACAAGAAGATGACATAAGACGACAAAAAGACAACAGACGAGAAAAAATACAACAAAAAAGAAAAGGATGACAAAAAATGACAAGACAAAGAGCAGACAGAAATACGACAAAAGACAACAAAAAGACGACATCAAAGATGACAAAAATACAACAGAAATATGAAAAAATACTACAAAAAGACGACATAAAAGACGACAAAACAGGCGACAAGACAAAAAAGACAGCAAAAAAGACAGCAAAAACAACAAAAAAGAAAAAGACAACAAAAAAGACAAGACAACAAAAAGATGACAAAAAACAGAACAAGACGACAAAAAGGCGACAAAGAAATTGACAAAAAGACAACAAAGATGGAAAAAAAACAAAAAAGACAACAAAAAGACACCAAAAAAGACGACAAAAAGACAACAGAAATATGACAAAAGACGTCAAAAAGACGACAAAAAGACAACAAAAAGAACACAGACATGACAAAACAAAAAAGACAAAAAGATGACAAACAATACAACAAAAAGACGACAATAAAGACAACAAAGACAACAAAAAGACAAAAAAGAAAAAGACAACAAAAAAGACAAGACAACAAAAAGATGACAAAAAACAGAACAAGACGACAAAAAGGCGACAAAAAATTGACAAAAAGACAACAAAGATGGAAAAAAACAAAAGACAACAAAAAGACGACAAAAAGACACCAAAAAAGACAACAAAAAATATGACAAAAAGTCGACAAAAAGGCAACAAAAAAGACAACAAAACAAGAAAAAAGACAACAAAAAAACCGACAGAAATATGACATGACAAAAATACGACATGAAAGACAAAAAGACGACAAAAAAGACGGCAAAAAGACAAAAAAGACGGCAAAAAGACAACAAAAAAGATGACAAAAAGACAAAAAAAAGACGAGAAAGAAGACAACAAAAATACGACAGAAATATGACAAGACGACAAAAATACGACAAAATGACAACAAAAAAGATGACAAAAAGACGAAAAAACAAACAAGACAACAAGAAAGACAACAAAAAAGACGGCAAAAAAATAAAAAAGACAACAAAAAACAAAAATACGACAAATACAACAAAAAGACAACAGAAATATGACAAAAGACGACATAAAAGACAAAAAGACAACAAAAAACAAAAAGACGACAAAAAGACAATAGAAATATGACAAAAGACGACAAAAAGACAACCAAAAGACGACAAAAGAGACAAAGACAAAAACGAGAAAAAAGACGACAAAAAAGACAAAAAGACAACAGAAATATGACAAAAGACTACAAAAAGACAACATAAAAGATGACAAAACAGACAAGATAACAAGACAACAAAAAAGACGGCAAAAAGAACAAAAATACGACAAAAGACAAAAAGACAACAGAAATATGACAAAAGACGACAAAAGACGACAAAAAGACAGACGAGAAAAAATACAACAAAAAAGACAATGACAAAGACAAAAAATGACAAGACAAAGAGCAGACAGAAATATGACAAGACAACAAAAAGACGACATCAAAGATGACAAAAATACAACAGCAATATGAAAAAAGACTACAAAAAGACCACATAAAAGACGACAAAACAAACAAGACAACAAGACAAAAAATACAACAAGACGACAAAGACAACAAAATGACGACATAAAGACAAAAAAAACAAAAAAACAAAAAAGACACCAAAAAAGACGACAAAAAAAGAAAACAAAAAAGACAAAAAGACAACAAAAAGACGACAAAGAAAAATACGACAAAAAGACGACAAAAAACAGAACAAGACGACGACAAAAAGACGACAAAAAAACTAAAAAGACGACAAAAAGAGGACAAAAATGACAAGACAACTAAAATACAACAAAAAAGACAACAAAAAGACGACAAACAAAAACAAAAAGTCGACAAAAATGACAACAAAAAAGACAAGATAAAAAGAAAAAAGACGACAAAAAGAAAACAAAAAACAAAAAAGACAAAAAATACGACAAAAGAAAAGAAAAAGTCCTCAGAAAAGACAACAAAAGGATAACAAAAAAAAGACAACAAAAAGTCGACAAAAAGACAAGAAGACAAAAAACGCAAAAAAAAAGATGACAAAAAAGACCACAAAAAGACAACAAAAAAGACAACAAAAAGGGGTCTCAAGAACGGGAGCACAGAGACCGCAGGGAAGATTCCATAATCCAACTTACTGGCTGAAACAAACACGAGACACAAGCAGGAACAAAACGATGAGACAGGACAGAAAACGATCCGACGAGAGACAAAGGAAACTCGGGAGATAAATAAACTAGGTAACGAGGTAACATAAGACAGGTGACACCAGGGCTGGGGAACAGGTGGAAAACATCAGGTAATCACAAGGGCGGGAAAGCACAGAAGGTAAAACTAGATACAGAAACTTGACACAACGCTAGACAACACAATGGAGAACAGAGAATACAAGAACTAACAAAACCTACATCATTCAGAATAAACAACAAAAAACAGGAAACAGCAACAGAAATATACACAATTCCAACAGAAATGTCCATAACCACACAGACTATAGGCTACCCACCTTTCTTGGTGAAAAACTGGGTTACAGTTTGACACCCTTTCCTTTGTCTTTCCTCTTTCTCTTTTCTCCATTTCCTTTTTTGAAAACCAGATTTTGATTTAACGTTACTTGGCAACATTGTGGTCACTGTAGTTCTGGCACATCTACTGACTGCAACTAAACACTGAGGGGCTAAGGCAGGACCAAACCATTTCATGCAGATACAGGGGGGTGGTCGGTCAATATGGATGTTTAGAATCTGCGGCCAGACGGCAACATCACGAAGTAGCTGTTCAGAGGGTGGCTTATATCAGCCAGGACTGACTGGGCCTTCTTCAGAGTCCTTATCTCACATAGAGAGTTTAAGTCAGTCAGGGAGTTTTGGGAAATTTTGCCACACACTTTAGTTATGTATTGGAGCCTATTTTTGTTTTTAAGAGTGAGGGACCCAAACCAGCTCACAAGGCAAAAGAAAGAATAGTTTCAATAAAACAAGAGTAAAACATCCGCATAAAGGTCTTATCGACATTGAAATTGCGAAGTTTACGATAGAAAAACATGCGTTGGTGTGATTTTTTTACAGACAGCGTCAACTTGTGGCTCGAAGGTGAGTTTGTCGTCTATTATAATACCGAGGTATTTGTATTGCTTCACCACTTCAATAGCCTGATCATTAATAAAGGTAGGAGAGAGGATGGGGGGATTCTTCCTGAAGTCGATTAGCATTTCCTTGTTTTTTTCCGCGTTAATGTTCATAAAAGAAGACTCACACCACTCTGTAAAATCATTTAAAATAGCTCCATGCTCGGGGTCGCTGTGCGTCAGCAGTGACAATATTACCGAGTCGTCGGCAAACTTAATGATATGACGCCCAGTGTGCCGGCTTTGGCATGCGTTTGTATATAAAATAAATAAGATTGCAGAGAGGACGCAGCCCTGAGGGGAACCGGTGGAGGAAAGAAGAACACTGGATAAGATGCTATTCACTCTCACACGTTGAGACCTGTCAGTTAAAAAGTTCATCAACCAACAGATGAGACTAGGGTCGATATTAAAAGTACTCTTTAAAGTCCCTGCTAAAATATGTGGTTGGATGCAATTAAAAGCTGAAGAAAAGTCAATAAAAAGCAGCCGCACAAAGCTCTTTGCCCCCTCCAGATTGGTATAGATCAGGTTAAAAAGAGTACATGCTGCATCTTCCACTCCCCGTTTAGGTCTGTAGGCAAATTGAAACGGGTCTAATAGGTCCTGTACAGAGTTCAAAAGATCATCCTTCACAATCCTCTCCAACGTCTTCATAATGAGGGATGTGAGTGCTACAGGACTGAAGTCGTTAAAAGACTCTGGCTTATTTTTAGGCACCTGAACAATTAAGTCTTTCCAAAGATTAGGAACGATGTGGAGATGCAGGGACATTGTGAAAATAAAGCAAAAAATATCTGCCAGCTGTTCAGCACAGTTCTTTAGTATACGGCCACCAATGCCGTCAGGGCCAGGACTTCTCCGTTCCTTAATACCTCTGAAGAGTGTCAGGACCTTGTTTCTGTCAACCTGGACATGACTCTGTCCTGGGGCAACGCTATCAAAGACTGACAACTCCTCACTAAAGTCGTAGGTATTAAAACAATTATAGAAAGAGTTCAGTTCATTTGATAGAGCAAGGTCTGACATGCCATTGAGGGAAATCGGACACTTCTTAGACTGCATCCCCATCATGGCTTTCACACCCTCCCATGCAGGATGTGAGCTGCCTGTGCTCAACATGTTCTCAATTTTGTCCTTATAATTACATTTTGAAGCAATGAAATTAATTCAAATTGTTTTAGGACTGGAGTGATGTGATGCCAGGATTTGGAGCGGGTGATGAGTCGGGCAGCTGCGTTCTGGACCAGTTAGTGTCGGTTGATGTTGGTAGAGCTGATGCCCAGGAGAAGTGAGTTGCAGTAGTCCAGTCGGGAGGAGATGAAGGCGTGAATGAGTCTTTCAGCAGTGGGGGGTGTGAGAGAGGGTCTGATTTTGGCGATGTTGCGGAGGTTTTGATGACATGGCGGATGTGGGGCTCAAGGGAGAGGGTGGAGTCAAAAATAACGCCACGGTTGCGGGCCTGGGGAGATGGGGAGACAATGGTGCCGTCTATGGTGAGAGTGGGGTTATTGGTTTTGCTGAGTGTGGATTTGGAGCCTATGAGGAGGAATTCCGTTTTATTGCTGTTGAGTTTGAGGACGTTATGCTGAATTCAGGTTTTAATAGCTGACAGACAGGAGTTGATGTGGGAGAGGGGAGGATTGTGAGGGGATTTGGTGCTGAGGTAGATCTGGGTGTCATCGGCATAGCAGTGGAAGTCCAGGTTGAAGTGTTAGATGGTAAATTGATAGTTAAGTAATCTTTAGTTAATTGTCATTTAACTGTTAGCAAACAGTCATTTTACTGTTAAACAATGAAATTATAATTAATAATGTTTACTAATTAGTAGTGCTGTAAATTAACAGTTTGTTACACACGTTACATCCCTTATATACTATATTAGGTATCGGGTAATGATTAAAAAATGTTTGTAAACCTTTAGTCAACCATTTTTAAAACATCTATAAACATTACATAGATAGATGGACCAGATATTCCTTAACACTTTGTTAAGTGTTACTAGAAGGTTTGTAAACCGTTTATAATCAGTATCTGGTTGGTTATTGTTACGTCCCCCTTCTAAATGTCTAGGGGAAAAGGGGGGGAGAAACAATATGATGATAAACCGGGTGTTTAAAGAACGCAAAGAAACAGAAGGATTCTTACGATTAGACTATTTATTCAAAAATAACAAACCAAGAATAACCCAACACGACAGCAAAACTAATGAATCAACAATATATATATATATATATATATATATATATATATATATATATATATATATATAAAGAAAAATGAAACAGCAAGTCGGAGAGCACCACAACTCCCGTCCACGACCGACAGCGACACACTCTGTACGGCTCTCTGGCCCACTGGCCTCCCTCCTGCCTCCATCCACGCAGCTTTATCAACCCCCTGATGAGCCGATACGCTTCAGGTGTGCCCGACCAGCCAGGTGGAGAGGGCGGTACCTGGATCATGACACAGGAGCACAGGAACACACACACACCCATTGTAAAGTTGCAACTGTTATTGGTAAGTACTTACTAACCAATAACAGTTGCAACTTTACAATAGACATCCAGATGTTTATAGATGTCTTACAAAGTATTAACTATTAAACAAGGTATTAGTCATCTGTTGCAACTTTATAATTACCATCGAGACACTGTTTGTAGACAGTTTACAAACCAACTAGTAACCCCTGACAAAGTATTAACTATCTATCTAAATAATGTTTATAGAGGGTTTACAAAGTATTTATTAACTACTTAACAAGGTATTATAGTCACCTGTTGCAACTTTATAATAGCTGTTACGTGGGTGTGTGTGTGTTCCTGTGCTCCTGTGTCATGATCCAGGTACCGCCCTCTCCACCTGGCTGGTCGGGCACACCTGAAGCGTATCGGCTCATCAGGGGGTTGATAAAGCTGCGTGGATGGAGGCAGGAGGGAGGCCAGTGGGCCAGAGAGCCGTACAGAGTGTGTCGCTGTCGGTCGTGAACGGGAGTTGTGGTGCTCTCCGACTTGCTGTTTCATTTTTCTTTATATATATATATATATATATATATATATATATATATATATATATATATATATATATATATATATATATATATATATATATATATATATATTGTTGATTCATTAGTTTTGCTGGCTTAACGTTCTTTTGCCTCGCTTCTTGTTTTTGCAGGGAGTCGTGTTGGGTTATTCTTGGTTTGTTATTTTTGAATAAAAAGGCTAATCGTATGAATCCTTCTGTTTCTTTGCTTGGTAAAGCAATGATGAATTTTTTGCCCTTCATTAAATCATATACAAAAATTATCTATATACATTTATGTACTGTATATACTGTATTTATACACATATATATACAAACATGTATGTATATATAGTAGTATATTGTAGTAGTTCTATATGTTGTAGTGAGCTAGCGAGTGCTCTAATTCACATTAAACTAAACATTTCCGTTGACAGTGAAGTGAGACACGGTGAATGGCTTCTTTGGGAATATTTATGTTGACGTTTATGTCCTCATTCATCTTGATTCCTTTTTGCACAGCCGCTGCATTTGACACAACTGTAACGTTAACCATGTTGCAATGTAAGCTAACTAATTAGCGTTGTTGTCTCTATGGCTGTTACTTCGTAGCGATCATAGAGCGTATATAAAGATGTAGTGATAGGCGCGCACCAGATCTGCTGTCATTGCTTGAATTGGAGGACAGAAGTTAATAATAATAATAATAATAATAATAATAATAATAATAATAATAATGTTGGAGCCAAAATTATGATTTCGATATTAACTTTAATTTTGGTAAATTGTGCATAAATGCAGTAATATTTGGAGTAAACTAGACTCATTGTAAATGGACAATTTATGTTAATTGATCTTGATGCGTGGCATATCGCCACGGCCTTTTGACAATCAGCTGATTAGGCAGTAATTGCATCAGCTGGTGTATAAAAGCCGAGCTGTTATTGAGTTAGGTGCTTTTGGTTTGTAGCCACACAGTTTTTTGACCGCTGTTTCAAGTAGCCTACCGTTCAGAACAGAATGTCTTTGTAAGTGGAAGTTGTTTTTCTTTTATTTTTGCTCTGCTGTCCATGCTTGTAGCCTACATCATCTGGTAAGGACAGTTCATTGTAGACAGGCTTTACTTTCTGGAGCAAGACACTGTTGAACAACCAAGAGAGCTTGTGCGCAGTTGTCAATTTATGCAATCTGACAGAGGATATGCAAAAGCAAAAAGATTGTTAAAGGATTATTTTGGAGACAAATGCCGAATTCCCACGGCCTACATAGAAAAAGCCCTCAACTGGCCATCCATTAAAGCTGAGGACGCAGAAGCTTTAAAGGCATTTACAGTGTTTCTAAACGGCTGTCTCAATGCAATGGATAGCATTGAATATATGGAAGAGATGGATCACCCAGCCAACATGAGAGCCATTCTCTCTAACTCCCATATAAAATGAAAGAGAGATGGAGGGTTAAGACTTGCGACCTTCAGGAAGGAGAGAACAGGAGAGCCAAGTTTAAAGATCTTGTGCTGTTTTTAGATAAACAGGCGCGAATCCTGTCTCACCCTGTGTTTGGAAACCTAAAGGAACAACAACTTACAACAACTAAAACAAGTTACACAGGTGTGCCTGCAACTTCTAGTATGAGGAACAAACAGAGTAAGAGTGTGTTTGTTACAAGTGTATCACCAGCACCTCAAACAGCTTCAATAAAGCATGTTGATAAAGCACCATCAAATCGATGTATATATTGTCAAGGAGAACACAACCTTGCTGCTTGCTTTCAGATTCTCAAGAAAGCCCGCAAGGAGAAGCTGGAAATTCTGAAGACCAAGGGGTTGTGTGTTGGGTGTCTAGAAAAAGGACACATGAGTAAAGGATGTACGCAAAGGCTTATCTGCAAAGAGTGCAACCTTAAACACCCTACTCTTCTGCACATTAAAGAGTCCTACAAAGAAAAGGAAAGAGCTGTTGCAAATGCTTCCAGTGCTTTAGTGGATATCTATAAAAATAGTGAATGGAAGGAAACTTTGGCTATTGTTCCTGTCAAGTTAAAATCCAAAAATAACCATAATAACATATGCCTTCTTAGATCCAGGTAGTACCGCCACTTTATGCACAGAATCAATTCTCCAGCAGCTCAGAGTGACCGGACGGAATGCGGAAATACTTCTGGGAATAATCTGAGCGTGCCATTCATAATCAACTCTCTACCTATCTCCACCAGAACAACCTTCTTGATCCCCATCAGTCTGGCTTCAAGGCTGGTCATTCAACAGAAACTGCCCTCCTTGCTGCCCGAGCAGCTTCACATCGCTAGAACAACTGATCTTTCTTCCATCATCATCCTTCTGGACCTTTCTGCTGCCTTTGACACAGTGAACCACCAGATCCTCATTTCGACACTCCAGAATCTGGGTGTCTCAGGCTCTGCACTATCATTGCTCACATCTTACCTGACAGACCGTACCTACCGGGTAATGTGGAGAGGATCTAGCTCAGATCCTTGCCCACTCAAAACTGGGGTTCCTCAGGGATCAGTCCTGGGTCCCCTCCTCTTTTCTCTGTATACCAACTCTCTTGGGTCTGTCATTCAGTCCCACAGCTTTTCTTATCACAGCTATGCAGATGACACCCAACTAATACTCTCCTTTCCTGAGTCTGAAACTCAAGTAGCAGCACGTATCTCGGCCTGTCTAATTGACATCTCCTCTTGGATGTCCACACACCATCTGAAACTCAACCTTGACAAGACTGAGCTCCTTTTCATTCCAGGGAAAGGCTCTCCTACCCAAGACCTGACTATAACAATTGACAACTCTGTGGTAGTCCCCACCCAGACTGCTAGAAACCTGGGTGTGACACTTGACGACCAACTCTCTTTCACTGCTAACATTGCTGCAACCACCCGATCTTGTAGATATATGCTGCATAACATCAGAAGGATACGTCCCCTTCTAACGCAGAAGGCGGCCCAGGTTCTGGTTCAGGCTCTAGTCATCTCACGTCTAGACTACTGCAACTCCCTCCTGATTGGCTTGCCGGCATGTGCCATCCAACCCCTGCAGCTCATTCAGAACGCAGCAGCTCGGCTTGTCTTCAACCTCCCCAAGTTCTCTCACACTACACCGCTCCTCCGCTCTCTTCACTGGTTACCAGTTGCTGCCCGCATCCGCTTCAAGACACTGGTACTTACATACAGGGCCACTACTGGATCAGCCCCAGTTTACATCCAGGACATGGTCAAACCATATACCCCAACCCGCCCACTTCGCTCAGGATCAGCCAAACTGCTTGCTGCTCCTCCACAGCGAGGGAGAACTAAACACTCAACGAAATCCCGACTGTTCACTGTCCTGGCTCCCAAATGGTGGAACAAGCTCCCCACCGACATCAGGATGGCCGAAAGCCTACGCGCATTCCGCCGAAGGCTAAAAACACATATCTTCCGACTACACCTCGGATAAAAAAAGAAATAATTAAAAAAAAAAATATTTAAAGCTAATGTACTTGCACTTAATACTTGCTGTCTCGAGTTTGTACCTTCACAGTTGAAAGCACTTAATTGTAAGTCGCTTTGGATAAAAGCGTCAGCTAAATGACATGTAATGTAATGAAAAAGGAGGAGTCAACTAAAACATCTGTTGTATGTGACTTAGAGATTTGTGGCCTAGAGAGTGATGAGTATGTGGACCTTCCACCTGTATTCTCACTAGGGCTGCAGCTATCGATTCTTTTTGTAATTGATTAATCTAGAAATTAATCGATCGATTAATCGGATATTTTTTTTTGCGTTTTGAAACAACCAAAACAAATAATGTATAACGAAAATGATGTGGCTGTAAAATGATCAAGCATTTGGCTTTTATTTCTCAAAAGAACAGAGGTATTTATTCCAACATTTGGCAATTTAATTAAGTTTCATGCTGTAATCTAGCCCTGACATCAAAGTAAATATCTGTTTTATGTAGATTTCTACACCTGCAGCATTTACCATTAGGCTACTAACAAATAATATATAATTTCTGGGGTGAGCCTATTTTCTATGGTAACCTAGCAACCTGTGTGTGTGGGTGTGTGTGTGTGTTTGTGTGTGCACGCGGAAGAGTGAAAGACGAGGGTGTGTGTGTGTGTTGTTTTTTTTTAGGCTATACTCTCTTGCAATTGAACGTGAATAAGTTTACTAGTTAAAAACATCAAAGCTAAACATCATAATGTATCTAGTCAAACCGCATCACGACATCGCTACAAATCCAGTATGCGATTAAGATCAGCGGCTGCTTAGGCTACGTTACCTTGTTTCAGCGACGCTCGGTGAAGCAGCGTGGAGCGGATGTTTTCGGTTCAGATGCTGAATCATTGAAGTCGTACTGCTGTGGTATGCCAGGTCAGTAGACACATTGCACCTTGTACTCTTCCCAAACTTTAGACATTCTCTGCCGTTTCTGGACATCTTTACTCTCCGCCATCGCGCTAACTAAATTCAAAATGTATCGCATGCTAGTGGTGTGCTTCCTGAACAACGGTCCGCGTAGAACAATCAGATCCCTGCGTGTATAGTGCGCGTCATAGGAATTTAACGAGGCTTTGAGGCAGAGTTTTTGCCTTGAGGAATTTTTGTAATCGAGTTACTCGAGTAACTCGAATCGTTTCAGCCCTAATTCTCACAAAACAATATTCCAGTGCAAAAAGAGAATATTCCCTCCCAGGATAATGTGAAAAAATTGGCATATCTGAGAGAAGTTAGGATCCCTCAGATTGATGCAGGTATTGGCTTGCTAATTGGATGCAATGTGCCAAAGGCTCTAGAGCCATGGAAGGTCATAAACAGTCAAGGGAATGGCCCGTACGCTGTTAAAACCATCTTGGGTTGAACAATAAATGGACCATTAAGAAGAATGGACACAGCACAATCTGGAAAACCTGTTGTTATGGCAAACAGAATTTCTGTCACCAAAATGGCAACAACAAATTAAGCTTGACTTCCCAGAACATCTGCACAAGGAATGTTTGGAAATGTCTAAAGAGGATCACAAGTTCATGGAAAGTGTCTCCAAATCTATCAAACTAGTTGACGGACACTATAGTATTGGGCTCCCGTTAAAGGACGGACTTGATTTCCCCAACAATCGATGTGTTGTTGAACAAAGAGCTTTAAACCTAAAGCAAACATTTCTACGCAACACGTTCTATGAAGAGTACAAAGGGTTCATGGCGGATATTATGGACAAGGGTTTTGCACTCAGGATAACCCCTGAGCAAAAAAACTAAGAAAGCAAAATGATTTGGTATATTCCATATCACGGAGTGTATCATCCAAAAAAGAAGAAACTGAGGGTGGTGTTTGATTGTGGAGCAAATTACCAAGGGATGTCTCTGAATGCTCGACTTCTCCAAGGTCCAGACTTAAACAGTCTCATTGGTGTGCTTACAAGATTCCGGCAGAAGCCTACTGCGTTCATGGCAGACATAGAAGCCATGTTCCATCAGGTCAAGGTGCCAGAAGAGGATTCAGATCTTCTCAGATTCTTGTGGTGGCCTGACGGAGATCTAAGCAGTAAGCTAGAGGAGTACAGGATGGTTGTGCACATTTTCGGTGCAACATCCTCACCTAGTTGTGCAAACTTTGCCCTGCAACAGTGTGCAAGAGATAATGTGGATGGATTTAGCACCGAAGCAATCTGTTCTGTGCTAATGAATTTCTATGTGGACGACTGCCTAAAGTCAGTCGAGGATGAAGAGGAAGCACTTGAAATCGCTCATGAACTCATTATTTTGTGTAGTAAGGGTGGTTTTAAGTTAAACAAATGGGTCAGCAACGACAGAACCCTACTTCTTTCAATACTGGAGTAAAGTAGATCAAAAGAAATCAAGGATCTGGAATTTGATAGGGACATCCTGCCTGTCGAAAGAGCTCTGGGTGTACAATGATGTACTGAGAAGGACTGCTTCAGATTTAAGCTTAATCTACAGGACAAACCACTTACCCGGAGAGGTATTCTGTCTACTGTTAGCTCCATTTACGACCCACTCGGTATGCTGGCTCCTGTCATCCTCCCTGCAAAGCAAATCCTACAAACACTAACTGGACTGAGACTTGGATGGGATGAAAGGATTCCCAAAGAATACCATGACAAATGGTCCAGCTGGTTATACGACTTGCATCTGTTAAGAGACTACAAGGTTAAGAGATGCATCAGGCCGCATAACTTTGGGCATCCAGTATCAGCACAACTTCACCACTTTGGAGATGCAAGCAAAAGTGGTTATGGTACGGTCTCTTATCTGCGAATGGTGAACAAAGCCAATACAGTTTGTTGTTCTTTCATCATGGGTAAGGCAAGAGTAGCTCCACTCAAGCCTGTGACCATTCCAAGAATGGAACTTACCGCTGCCACTGTAGCTGTACGGATAGACCGGATGATGAAGGAAGAAATTGAGCTCTCACTTGAACCATCTGTGTTTTGGACTGACAGCACATCTGTCCTAAAATATATAAACAATGAAACATCAAGATTCACAACCTTTGTCACCAACAGAGTCGCAGTTATTCATTCTGCTTCAGAATCTTCCCAGTGGAGGTATGTGAATGGTTACATGAATCCAGCTGATTGTGTATCAAGAGGCATCACCGCAAGTTGCTTCATGAGAGATGAAGTCAGGTTGTCAGGGCCAGAGTTCCTCTGTCTCTCTGAATCTCAATGGCCTAAAACTCCAGATTTGTGCCTCACAGTCAGCGACCCCGATGTGAAAGTACTTGCAGTAAATGTTACCACCAAAGAAGATTGCACAGACACAGTCAAAAGGTTGCTCACGTACTACTCCCAGTGGCATCGTCTCAAAAGAGCTGTCGCAAAATGTGACAAAGGAACTCTCTCTGTTGAAAACCTGCAGGAAGCGGAAGCTGCAATCATTCACTTTTGTCAGTCTGTGTCACTTATGGAGGAGATGACTGCACTAAAGAAAGGACTTGCAGTAAAAAAGAGCAGCCATCTTTACAAACTCTCCCCTATTCTTCAGAACAACTTGATAAGAGTGGGCGGTAGGTTGTTGAAATCGGCAATGCCGTCTGAAGCTAAGAGGTTATCCTACCCACGAACCATCATGTGACTCTACTCCTTATCAGGTATGTTCACGAGAACATAGGGCACAGTGGAAGGAATTACACCCTTTCCCGTTTGAGGTAGAAATATTGGATTCCGGCAGGAAATGCTGCCATCAGAAAGGTCATCTCAAAATGTGTGACCTGCAAGAAACTCAGTGGACTAAAAGGTGAACAATTTATGGCAGACTTGCCGGAAGAAAGGGTCACCCCTGATGATCCACCATTCACAAATGTGGGAGTGGACTTCTTTGGACCATTTCAGATGAAACAGAAAAGAACCACAGTGTGTCGTTTTTACCTGTTTAAACATCAGAGCAGTTCACCTGGAACTCGCACATAGTCTCAACACTGACTCATGTATTAATGCTATCAGGAGATTCATTGCAAGAAGAGGCACTGTCAAGATCATGAGATCTGACAACGGAACCAATCTGGTTAGAGCTGAGCGTGAACTAAAAGAAGCAATACAAGGTTTAAACCACACTCAGATTCAAAACAAGGAAATACGTTGGATATTTAACCCACCAACAGGATCCCACCATGGAGGAATTGGGGAAAGACAGATAAGAACCATCCGTCGCATTCCGAGTGCTCTAGTGCAGCAACAAATACTGGATGAAGGACTCACCACGCTTTTCTGTGAAGTGGAAGCCATCATAAATGACAGGCCTATCACCAAAGTCTCGAACGACGCTGGGGATTTGGAGCCGCTTACACCTAACCACCTGTTGCTACTTAAGTCCAAACCTTACCTACCACCTGGCGTGTTCAATCTAAGTGACTGTTATGGAAAAAGAAGATGGTGCCAAGTACGTGGCCGACTTGTTTTGGAAGCGATGGACAAAAGAGTACTTACCTGAACTCCAAGAACGACAAAAGTGGGCCAAGAAAAGAAGAAATTTTGTCACAGGAGACATTGTCCTCATCATCGACGACACTGCGCCAAGAGGCTTGTGGATCATGGGACAAGTCATTCAAGTCCTGCCGGATTCAAAAGGGTTCGTATGGCAGGTGCAAGTGCGAACAAAAACTAGCAAACTCTGCAGACCCATCACCAAGCTGGTCCTGCTGGTTGAGGCACACAACGAGCTGTAACCCTATCCCCCCCCCCCTTCACTTCACACACAACAAGCACACTAACACACATTATGGACTGCATACTCATGAATCAACGACGCTAAAAGACATGAAGATGGACATTGATACACACTGGACTTAATGCTGTCATTGTTAGGAATTATTGTAAATACTTTCATGTGTATTTGGCTCCGCTTATATGTATTGTAATAGTCATGTGAAGTTACATAACTATTAGGGGCCGGAATGTTGGAGGCAAAATTATGATTTCGATATTAACTTTAATTTTGGTAAATTGTGCATAAATGCAGTAATATTTGGAGTAAACTAGACTCATTGTAAATGGACAATTTATGTTAATTGATCTTGATGCGTGGCATATCGCCACGGCCTTTTGACAATCAGCTGATTAGGCAGTAATTGCATCAGCTGGTGTATAAAAGCCGAGCTGTTATTCAGTTAAGTGCTTTTGGTTTGTAGCCACACGTTTTTTGACCGCTGTTTCAAGTAGCCTACCGTTCAGAACAGAATGTCTTTGTAAGTGGAAGTTGTTTTTATTTTATTTTTGCTCTGCTGTCCATGCTTGTAGCCTACATCATCTGGTAAGGACAGCTCATTGTTTTTTTTTTGTGTGTGGAAAAGACGAACACGTATCACATTAAAAATAAACGTGAAAACAGTGGAGTGATTCTGAGTCTTGTTTAAGCGTGTCGACCATAGCAGTGTTTCCCCTATGTTGATTGGCAAGTGGCGCACCGCCACAGTTAAATTTCTGCCGCCACGCCACGGTATCAATGTAGATTGTTGGAGAATAGCGCGGACATGCGCTTCACAGGTAGAGCACAAACCCAGCCCCCCGTCTCTATTCACATGCCGGGATTGTTGCCTGTGCGCCACACACAACACAGCTGAGCCGAGATGTGTGTGTGCGTTAACACACACACACACACACACAGCACCTGACTGGGAACGATACCGAGGATTACCAACGGCCGCTGGGGGGGCAGATGAACTCACGCTAGTCTCGTTACTGTAAGTAGGTTATGATAAAACCTTTGTGGGTAAAAAGTCAATACTTATCAATGCACTCACCTGTATAGACCGGCATAAACATGTAGAAAGAGCTATTTTAATCTGCTCTGTCTGCTCTCGTCCACCGCGCTGATTTAGGCAAACACAGCTCTATTCTGCAAATAGCGATTTTTTTACCAACAAGCTAAAACAAATAAAGCTGTCGGTTGTAGTCTTAGCTTAGCTTGGCGGGAATCTAGAAATTTTGACAAATTCTTATAAACTTAACTGCTGGCTGAGTGAACCGTTTTCTCTCCTGGAGCGGTAAATCTATAGATGTATTATAAGACCAAAACAGACATATGTGGCTACTTAATATGCACATGAATGACGCAATCGTTACCTTTGCGTTTTTCATTCTTGATGATGATGCTGGTTGTATTATTTTGCAACAGCATCATTTCATTGCAAATGAGGCATACAGTATGACTGGTAGCCTGCTTATCAGTCCATTCATCATTAAAGCGGCTTTTCCACTTCAATTTTCCCTTCAGCCTCTTTGACTGTGACATTTTTACCTGACAACAGCCTTTCTTTCTGCAAGGCATATTAGGTATCTTATTTTCTTTATTTGAAAGTCCAGCCTTGGAGTGTCTGCTTGGGGGAGGGGAGGGGGGGGGGGGGGGGGGGGGGTGACATACCTGCCCCCACAGCTAAAAAAAACAAACACTGCATAGTATATAAGGATATACCATGTGTAACAATAAACTTAATTTACAGCACTACTAATAATTAGTAAACATTATTAATTCTAATTTCATTGTTTGCTAACAGTTAAATGGAAATTAACTAAAGATTACTTAACTATCAATTTACCATCTACTAATGATGGTTATTGTAAAGTGTTACCGGAAAGGCTGGAATGCTCCACTTCTACAGGGCTGTGATAGAGAGGACCCTTACTTTCTCGATCACTGTACGGTGGGGTAACTGTTCAGTGGATGATAAGTCTGCACTGAACAGGGTAGTTAGCGTCAAGAATAATTGGGCTGGACCTCCCTAACATCTTTACAACTCCCGTCTACTCAAAACTGGACTGAAAATACTTAAAGATTCTTTGCACCCTTCTAGTTCCCTTTTCACCCCTCTTCCATCAGGCAGAAGGCTAGGTATCAGATCCAGAACCACCTGTTTCTCAAATAGCACTTACCCGCATGCTGTGAGGGACCTCAACTCACACCAACAATCCTTATCAGCTCTGCTTACACAGCTACGTCCTCCTCCTCAGGGTCACTAAATGCACTAGCACTTTGTCTGATCTATTTGATTATCTACAACCCCAAACCAGAAAAAGTTGGGACAGTATGAAAAACACAAATAAAAAAAGAAAGTAGTGATTTCTAAATGTACTTTGACTTGTATTTCATTGCAGACAATGTGAACACAAAATATTTCATGTTTTGTCTGGTCAACTTAATTTCATTTGTAAATATACAAAATATATGTGATTTTTCAACACATTCCAAAAAAGGTTGGGACAGGAGCAATTTAGGGCTAGTAATCAGGTAAATTGGTTAAATAATGATGTGATTTTAAACAGGTGATGTCAACAGGTGATTGTAATTATGATTTGGTACAAAAGCAGCATCCAAGAAAGGTCTAGTCCTTTAGGAGCAAAGATGGGCCGAGGATCGCCAGTTTCACAACAAATACGTGAGAAAATTATTGAAATGTTTAAAAACAATTTTCCTCAAAGAAAGATAGGAAGACATTTGCTTATTTCACCTTCAACAGTGCATAACATAATTAAAAGATTCAAGGAATGAGGAGGAATTTCAGTGCGTAAGGACAAGGGCACAAGCCTAAGCTGAACAACCGTGATCTCCGATCCCTCAGGCGGCACTGCATCAAGAATCGTCATTCATCTATAAGCGATATCACCACATGGGCTCAGGACTACTTTGGCAAACCTTTGTCAAGTACCACAATACGTAGTTACAGCCACAAATGCCAGTTAAAACTGTACTGTGCCAAAAGGAAGCCCTATGTTAACAGTGTCCAGAAGCGCCGTCGATTTCTCTGGGCTCGGAGGAATCTGGGATGGACCATCACACAGTGGAAACATGTACTGTGGTCAGATGAATCAGTATTTCAGGTATTTTTTGGGAAAAATGGACACCGTGTGCTCCAGACCAAAGAAGAAAAGGATCATCCAGACTGTTACCAGCAACAAGTCCAAAAGCCAGGGTCTGTCATGGTATGGGGTTGTGTCAATGCCCTTGGCAAAGGTAACTTGCACTTCTGTGATGGCACCTTTAATGCTGAAAAGTACATAGATATTTTGGAGCACAATATGCTGCCTTCAAGAAGACATCTTTTCCAGGGACACCCATGCATATTTCAACAAGATAATGCAAAACCACATTCTGCACACATTACAAAGTCCTATTACACCTGTTGGTGTCTTCAGTCCCTAAACGTCTTTTAAGTGTTGTGAAAAGGAATGGCAACATTACAAAGTGGTAAATGCTTTACTGTTCTGTACTGTGCCTTCTGGCTAAGCTCTCTTTTCGTCACAACGGTGCGATAAACTGAATGTAATACCGCCCCCGCTGCGCCGATTCTCCGACCAATCTCCCGCTCCATTGTCCCCTCACTCGCAAACAAGACCCCAAGGTACTTAAACTCCTTCACTTGGGGTAAGGACTCATTCCCTACCTGGAGAAGGCACTCCATCGGTTTCCTGCTGAGAACCATGGCCTCAGATTTAGAGGTGCTGATCCTCATCCCAGCCGCTTCACACTCGGCTGCAAACCGATCCAGTGAGTGCTGAAGGTCACAGGCCGATGATGCCATCAGGACCACATCATCTGCAAAGAGCAGCGATGAGATCCCCAGCCCACCGAACTGCAACCCCTCCCTACCACGACTACGCCTCGATATCCTGTCCATAAATACTACGAACAGGATTGGTGACAAAGCGTAGCCCTGGCGGAGGCCAACCCTCACCTGGAACGTGTCCGACTTACTGCCGAGAACCCGGACACAGCTCTCGCTTTGGTCATACAGAGATTGGATGGCCCTGAGAAGGGACCCCCTCACCCCATACTCCCGGAGCACCTCCCACAAAGTCTCCCGGGGGACCCGGTCATATGCCTTCTCCAGATCCACAAAACACATGTAGACACAGGCTCCCTCCAGGATCCTTGCTAGAGTAAAGAGCTGATCCGTTGTTCCACGACCAGGACGGAATCCGCATTGTTCCTCTTCAACCTGAGGTTCGACTATCGGCCGAACCCTCCTTTCCAGCACCGTGGAGTAGACTTTACCAGGGAGGCTGAGAAGTGCGATACCCCTGTAATTGGTACACACCCTCTGGTCCCCCTTTTTGAACAGGGGAACCACCACCCCGGTCTGCCACTCTTTTGGCACTGTCCCAGACTTCCACGCAATGTTGAGTAGGCGTGTCAACCAAGACAGCCCCTCCACACCCAGAGCTTTCAGCATTTCTGGACGGATCTCATCAATCCCTGGGGCTTTGCCACTGTGGAGTTGTTTGACTACCTCAGTGACCTCCACCAGGGAAATGAACGACAATCCCCCGTCATCCTCCAGCTCTGCCTCTAACAAAGAGGGTGCATCAGCTGGATTTAGGAGTTCCTCAAAGTGCTCCTTCCACTGCCCTATTACCTCCTCAGTTGAGGTCAACAACGTCCCATCCTTACTGTACACAGCTTGGATGGTTCCCCGCTTCCCCCTTCTGAGGTAGCGGACGGTTTTCCAGAAGCGCCTTGGTGCCGACCGAAAGTCCTTCTCCATGTCTTCTCCGAACTTCTCCCACACACGCTGCTTTGCCTCTTTCCCGGCAGAGACTGCAGTCCTTCGAGCCCTTCGGTACCTTGCAACTGCCTCCGGAGTCCTCTGGGATAACATATCCCGGAAAGACTCCTTCTTCAGTCGGACGGCTTCCCTGACCACCGGTGTCCACCACAGTGTTCGAGGGTTACCGCCCCTTGAGGCACCTAAGACTCTAAGACCACAGCTCCCTGCCGCAGCTTCAGCAATGGAAACTTTGAACATTGTCCACTCAGGTTTAATGCCCCCAGCCTCCACAGGGATGCACGAAAAGCTCCGCCGGAGGTGTGAGTTGAAGGTCTGTCGGACAGGAGCTTCCTCCAGACGTTCCCAATTTACCCGCACCACCCGTTTGGGCTTACCAGGTCTGTCCAGAGTCTTCCCCCACCCCCTGACCCAACTCACCACCAGATGGTGATCAGTTGACAGCTCCGCCCCTCTTCACCCGAGTGTCCAATACGGCCTCAGATCAGATGAAACAATTATAAAATCGATCATTGACCTTCGGCCTAAGGTGCTCTGGTACAAAGTACACTTATGAGCATCCCTATGTTCGAACATGGTGTTTGTTATAGACAATCCATGACTAGCACAGAAGTCCAATAACAGACAACCACTATGGTTTAGATCAGGGAGGCCGTTCCTCCCAATCACGCCTCTCCATGTGTCTCCGTCATTGCCCACATGTGCATTGAAGTCCCCCAGCAGAACTATGGAGTCCCCCTCCGGAGCCCCATACAGGACTCCATTCAAGGTCTCCAAGAAGGCCGAATACTCTGAACTCTTGTTTGGTGCATATGCACAAACAACAGTCAGAGTTTTCCCCCCAACAACCCGCAGGCGTAGGGAGGCGACCCTCTCGCCCACCGGGGTAAACTCCAACGTTGCGGCGCTCAGCCGGGAACTTGTGAGTATCCCCACACCCGCCTGGTGCCTCACACCCTGGGCAACTCCGGAGAAGAAAAGAGTCTAACCCCTCTCCAGGAGTACGGTTCCAGAACCGAGACTGTGCGTAGAGGTAAGCCCCACCAGATCCAACTGGTAGCGCTCCACCTCACGCACAAGATCCGGCTCCTTCCCCCACAGCGAGGTGACATTCCACGTCCCCAGAGCCAGCCTCTGCTGCCTGGGTCTGGTCCGTCGAGGCCCCTGACCTTCACCGCCACCCGTGTGGCAGCGCACCTGACCCCAGCGGTTCCTCCCACAGGTGGTGGGCCCATGGGCTGGAGAGATAGGTGCCATGTAGCTTTTTCGGGCTGTGCCCGGCCGGGCTCCATGGCAGACCGGGCCACCAGACGCTCGCTGACGAGCCCTCCCTCTGGGCCTGGCTCCAGACGGGGGCCCCGGGCTTCCTCCGGGCAGGGTCTCTTTATCCCTTCCTCGTTCTTCCATAAGGTTTTTTGAACCATTCTTCGTCTGGCCCCTCACCTGAGACCACTTTGACATGGGAGACCCTACCAGGAGCACAAAGCTCCAGACAACACAGCCCTCAGGTTCATAGGGACACCCAAACCTCTCCACCACGATAAGGTGATGGTTCCCGGAGAAATTATGTGCTGTTGTATTGTCTGCAATGAAATACAAGTCAAGTACATTTAGAAATCACTACTTTCTTTTTTTATTTGTGTTTTCCATACTGTCCAAACTTTTTTCTGATTTGGGGTTGTATTATATTGACTCATTGTTAGCAACCTAAGTGTTTTATTTTAGATTTTCTATTTTTATTGTATATGTCTTGTATGACATCCAATATTGTCTTGTATTGTATTGTGTGAGCCAAATCACCAACATGACTTGAACTTGAACTCGAACTTGAAACTTCAAATTGTCATTGCGAAGGCATGACCTGTCCTCTGGAGGACATAGCCAGACTGTTGCACCGCTCTGTTGACTGTTATCGGCAGTGGGAGGCGAGGACATAAGAGAAAACAGAAGCAAGGATGCCAGTTTGGCCTGCTAGGGAACTACCTCACAGATCGCCACTGCCAAGTCTTACTCACCAACGCCAGATCGATCGCACACAAAATTGATATATATGCTACAAGTACACACAGAACCGCTGAGTGATGATTATCACCGAAGCCTGGCTGAACACACTCATGCCGGACGGCAGCTAGCAGGGCAAGTTGCTGACATGCTGACATTTACGCTAAGCGTATTGCCTCATTTCCGGTGTTTCCGTGTTGTGTTACGGACGCTTGTTTGCTGCTCCAACAAAACTTACTCAACTCTGCTTTATTGTCTAATTTAGCGGCTATTTGCCTTAATTACATTAATTTAAAACAAACCTTGCTTGCTTAAAGCCCGCATCAACGGGGCATAAGCATTTGTTTAATTTAGCGGTTATTTGCCTGGATTGCACTTAAACTAGCTAGCTAGCTAGGCCTACACTTTTCTATTTCGCTTAGAGCCCGCATCAACGGGGCATAAGCAAGCATCTGTTTAACTTAGCAGCTATTTGCCTCAAATTGCATTTAAACTACACCAGTTATACTCAAGCACTTATAGCTATCTTCCCTTACGACTGCCGCGCTGATCTCACGATTGTTAAAACGCTGTTAGCTACTTTAGCTTAGCTATTACCAATGGCTAATTCCTCTCCCTCTCCTGCTCTCTCTTGCTCTGTGTGTCATATGTTTAGCTATTCCTCTGTCTCCTTTAGTGATAATGACACATGTAATAAAAGTAGTTTATTCGCTGTTCGGCTCCATACCATGGAATCAAAGTCGTATGCTTCCGTAGCTAGCCAGCTTAGCATAGCTGGTGTGGGCCAACATACTGTAGCTCCTGTTAGCAGTCCCCCGGCAGACCCTAAGCAGCCGGGCGGGTGGGTGACTGTCCGAAGGAAGCATAGCAGTAACTGTTATCCGGGGGGTGCAGATAGCGGCGGTCACTCTAAATCGGGGCATCCTCGCCTTTCTAACAGGTTCTCCCCACTCAGTGATACAACCGCTGAGAAGCCAATTCTGGTTATTGGGAGCTCTATACTGCGAAACGTTAGGATGTCAGCTCCAAGAAAAGCAGCTGCGGTCGTGTGCGTCCCCGGGGCCAGAGCGGGCGATACAGAATCTTACCTAAAGCTGCTGGCTAAAAATAACAGTAAATACAGTAAGATCCTACTCCACGTAGGTGGCAATGATACCCGATTATGTAAATCGGAGATCACTAAAATTAATGTTGAGTCACTTTGTGCATATGCAAAGACTATGTTGGACTCAGTAGTTTTCTCTGGACCCCTGCCAAACCTGATCAGCGATGAAAAATACAGCCGCATGGTCAAAGGAATGGTGACCAGCTAATGATGTGGGCTACATAGATAACTGGGGGGCGTTCTGGGGAAAGCCTAGTCTGATTAAGAGAGACGGCATTCATCCCACTTGGGATGGAGCCACTCTCATATAAAAAAAATCTGACCGAGTTTATTATCGGTCATAAACCATGACAACCCAAGGTAGATATTAGTAATCAGATGTGCAGTGCAACGCGCTCCTCTGTGCCTCCGTTAGAGCAGCCGCCCTCTCATTGTCTAATAACCACGGTATCTGTCCCCCGACTTAGATCGGTTAACTCAAAGGTTAACAAAAGAGGAGCTATACTTAACAACCTAAGTGGAATTGAAACATCTGCAATGATGGAACAGAATAGGAAAATTAGATGTGGACTATTAAATATTATATATTTGTCTTCTAAAGCAGTATTAATAAACAAATTGATATCAGATAATCAAATTGATCTATTCTGTCTTACCGAAACCTGGCTGTGCAATGAAGAATATGTTAGTTTAAATGAAGCCGCTCCTCCCAGTCATAATAATACTCAAATTCCACGAGGCTCAGGCCGAGGAGGGGGAGTTGCAGCCATAGGGTAAAGTACCCATTAAGCCCAGGCACTATTTAAGCCCACTTGCAACTTTGAAGTCAAATACAAAAAAAAAGAGGGGGCTGTCTTCTGCTACTCATTATTTTATCCAATCTAACAAGTTCTTAGTCACACATCAGTTTTTGTTGAGAACCAATCACATTTGTCAATGTTGAGTTAGGCCAGCCTAAATCAGTGCAGTCTCAATGAGGCTCACAAGAAGTAGCCTCAAAACTTTGCTGTTTTGGGACCCCTCAGAAGGCATCTATTTTCAACAATTTACAACCGCTAACTTGGTAAGTACATTCATATTATGTAAATTAAGAGATTAATGATTTGATTGTTGTGGATTATCTAGTAGTTTTTTGTCAATTTGTACTATTTGATTACATTTGGAAAGATGAGTTTTGCTAGTTAGCGTAGCAAGCTAATCACAGGGTCAAAATATAGCCATACTGATAGATACAATGCCGAAGGATTAAAAATGTTAAGTATGTACACTTAATGTTTTCTGATTCATTTTAAATTGATCTACAAATTGAGACACAATAAATGGTTTGGCTGGGCTAAATATTTTTTTAAAATGCCTTTTTTTCAAGGTGGGCTTAAATGGTACAGTGAGCTAAAAAGCAGCTAACCCAAGCCAACTTTGAATGAAAATACCTTGATAATTCTGAAAGTTTGGCAACAGAAGGATAACTATGTTGGTAAGTTTACAGCATATTTAGGCTTCAGGCATAGCTTTATACATTCATTTAATTTTGGTGTGAACATATCGTCTTTATTTCCCCGGTAGTCACTGTAGAACCATTTAAGCCCAGCATGTTCCATTTAAGCCCATCTCATGTGTTTCAATAGGAAATTCCTGAAATTATGAGTTTGATAGATTTTTACTGTAATCCTGTGACTGTAATGTTCTTTTACCTTACTGACTACATTAACAAGAGTACATCACAGATCACACACTGGCCAGAAGTTTTGTTATGTAACCTAATTTGCATAATCATTTGTTTACAGTGAGAAAAATGACAAGAAAAAGGAAGAATTACAGCAGTTGTCCTACAATCATCGAGGCATGTCGCCTTTACCACGAGGGCATGTTGGTTGAGGATACTGAACGGAGGTTCATCCTTTGCCGGGCTAACCTGCAGGGTGCTGGGCCCTTTTCACCTGGCAAACCACCAAGAAATTGAAATGCTGTACACAAAAAACTAAAAGCAATGAAAGTAGGCTAGCCTCTTTATGTGCTTTTTTGCAAGTCCTGTTTGATATCTGATGTTAAAACGTGATTAGTGCAGGTGATGAGTTGGCAAAAGCATGCCAACAAACTTTTTTTTAAATACTTAATGTAATGTAATGTACATGTTAAAGTAAGACAAGTTAATGACTGTTTCAGTGTCAGTGTTTTTACTACTTTAAAAATTGTTATATTATCAATATAAAAAAATAAAAGAAACTAAAACCTATGAATGTAGCTTATCAGAATAATAATTGTAGTCTTATCTCTTGTTCACGAGCTGCTCCTCAAGTCAAGTTTGTGGTTTGAGGATAATCGTTATTGGTTCAGGTGACAAATTGAATAAAGCAAACATAAAATGAAATGGTTTTTTTAGATACTTGTCAATGTAAGACATATTATTGAATACGTATTTTGTGTTTTCACTACATTTAAAATAATAAATTTTCATATTTTATCAATAATTTTTGTCATGGGCTTATTTGGAACACATGTGGGCTTAAATGGTACCACGGTACCAATAATGGCAGACTTTTGACTTTATTCATAAAATATATTTTATATGATAGAATATACACAAATAAATGAATGTATTTTCAAATCAGAGATTAATCTTACATTTTAACTAATGATTATGTTAATAAAATGTCAGTATGTATGAAAAATAACTGAACTCATATTTTGGTGGGCTTAATGGGTACGTTTACCCTATTTGATTCTAGCTTGTTAATTAATCCTAAACCTAAACTAAATTATAACTTCCTGTGCCGGCTCAGATCCCTGGGCCCCAGACACCAGAGGAGCCAGTTTTTAAAATCTATCAGTATGGTCAAGTGGGGGGACAGACGCAAGAGAACTAAGCTTCACCCGCAGGCAGTCGGGGACCCATCCATGTGGAGGAACTTCACACATGTGAAACCTGGACGGTTCCGGCATGCATGGATACTTGAGCCCTCCACGGACAATATGGATTACTTCGTTCAGAACTCAAAGCTTCTAAAGACAGTGCACTCTGGTTTCCCAAATGACGACAGGGAGTTCATTCCTGTTGATGTGCACTGGCACGTCTTTACTGCAACTAACAACCGGTTTGTGATCCTCACTAACCGAAGCCAGGATCCAATGGCAATCGTCCTGGACAAAACCAAAATATGACTGCTGCTAGCTTTGTATTTGCATGCTGCTAGTTTTTGTATTTTCAAAAGGAGGATGTTGAACGATAAATCATATAATCTTGCTTAAAAATCGTATAAACTTGCTTATAAAATATGTGTGTATCATTGCTTAAAGCATATGTTTTTGAATAGCAGAAAATGTATCTTTGCTTGAAGTGTATGTGTTCTACTTATGACACACCATCTCATTTTGATGTGTGCTTTTATCATTCAGACGTATTTTTTATATCATTTTAGGTGTGTGTGTTTTTACTGTGTATTTTCTATATCACCTGGGTGTGTTTTTATATTGCTCAGATGTGTTTTCTATCTCATTAGGGTTTTTATATCATTCAGATATATTTTTTAGGTGTGTGTAGGCCTGGGCGAAAAATCGATGAAATTAATTAATTTGATTTTTTTGTTGCGGGCAATTTAAAAAATAAGTAAATTGAGTTTTTGTGTAATGGCGTATTTTTGGCTCTCCGGAGGTTCCGTAGAGTTAGTTTTTTTATAGCAGTATGGCAAGCGACAATAACAACATCATAGCACACACAAAACAGCAACAGCAAGTGACAACATGGCTACCGGTGAGAGTGGGAAGTTTGTTCCCAAGAAAGGAATAAATCCCTGTTCTCCCCGTTCCTGTGCCGGCTCAGATCCCTGGGCCCCAGACACCAGAGGAGCCAGTTTTTAAAATCTATCAGTATGGTCAAGTGGGGGGACAGACGCAAGAGAACTAAGCTTCACCCGCAGGCAGTCGGGGACCCATCCATGTGGAGGAACTTCACACATGTGAAACCTGGACGGTTCCGGCATGCATGGATACTTGAGCCCTCCACGGACAATATGGATTACTTCGTTCAGAACTCAAAGCTTCTAAAGACAGTGCACTCTGGTTTCCCAAATGACGACAGGGAGTTCATTCCTGTTGATGTGCACTGGCACGTCTTTACTGCAACTAACAACCGGTTTGTGATCCTCACTAACCGAAGCCAGGATCCAATGGCAATCGTCCTGGACAAAACCAAAATATGACTGCTGCTAGCTTTGTATTTGCATGCTGCTAGTTTTTGTATTTTCAAAAGGAGGATGTTGAACGATAAATCATATAATCTTGCTTAAAAATCGTATAAACTTGCTTATAAAATATGTGTGTATCATTGCTTAAAGCATATGTTTTTGAATAGCAGAAAATGTATCTTTGCTTGAAGTGTATGTGTTCTACTTATGACACACCATCTCATTTTGATGTGTGCTTTTATCATTCAGAAGTATTTTTTATATCATTTTAGGTGTGTGTGTTTTTACTGTGTATTTTCTATATCACCTGGGTGTGTTTTTATATTGCTCAGATGTGTTTTCTATCTCATTAGGGTTTTTATATCATTCAGATATATTTTTTAGGTGTGTGTAGGCCTGGGCGAAAAATCGATGAAATTAATTAATTTGATTTTTTTGTTGCGGGCAATTTAAAAAATAAGTAAATCGAGTTTTTGTGTAATGGCGTATTTTTGGCTCTCCGGAGGTTCCGTAGAGTTAGTTTTTTTATAGCAGTATGGCAAGCGACAATAACAACATCATAGCACACACAAAACAGCAACAGCAAGTGACAACATGGCTACCGGTGAGAGTGGGAAGTTTGTTCCCAAGAAAGGAATAAAATCATCTGTTGTTTGGAACGGGTATGGGTTTGCCGCGACAGACGTGGAGCAGCAAACCCCGCGCTGCAACATTTGCCTAAAGCCCATCGCAGTCAAAGGCAGCAAATTTCGGTGCCTTATTTCGGTGCCTGACTTTACACTACACTCGACAGCAGGTAACGTTAGCCTACCTTTAGCTAGCAGCTGGATTAAACACGGTTAAAATGCTGACAGGTAACGTTAAACACTGTAAAGTGTGACTGTATATCAACACCAGGACGCAACAGTCTGCTTTGCAGCTCAGCACATGCCGACGTCGGAAAAACACAGACTGTGCATTCACTGAAACTGGTAACCTACAGCCTCGCGGTGCATTCAAAGTTATTGTAAAATACCCTTTTCCCATCTGGTTGTTGTTTTTGTCGTTCAACAGTAATTTACTGGTGAAATAAGTTATTGTTTATTATAAGTTATAGTTATTACATTACTATTAAATCATTTAATTTTGACCATATGGCCTTATGTTGTAATATGTGGTAATAAACAATGTGTTCTTAAATGTCACCGACATCTTTAGTAGCCCTATCCTTCTTGTTTGTTCTTTTTTTTTTAACTTTCTTAAAAAGTATCGGTTCAGGCACCGTTTAGGCACCGGCACCATTTTAAAAGTACCGATTTAGCACCGGTATTGGAGAAAACCCAAACAATACCCAACCCTATCAATAAGTAGGGGGGAAAATCGGAAGAAAATTGGAAATCAAATTAAAAAAAATAAAATCGGAGATTTTATTTTTAGGCCATATCGCCCAGCCCTAGGTGTGTGTGCTTTAATCATTCAGATGTATTTTCTGTATCATTTATGTGTGGTTTTATATCATTCAGATGTGTTTTTTTTATCTCATTTAGAAGTGTGTGTTTTGAGAACCCAAAAACAGCTAAAGCCATCACTTTGCTTACATATTAATCTGCATTGTATATAGCATATAAAGTTTTAGAGTTTGTGCATTGAATACAGGGCAGAGTGAGACAGACAAAAGAGGCCAGCATGTGCACCTGTGCGACAGTTAGGACTTCCTGTCAGTTAGACGCTTCCTGTCAGTTAGAAGCTGTAAGTGCCCTTTGCATTTCCTTACATGGAAATATAATATTCAGCCCCCAGATGTTCAAAGTGGGGGTGATGATCTTTTTCTATAAATACGGCCGTTTTTGCGGAGACTCTTCTCTTGACCTCTTCCACCCTACATGTGTCTGACACACTGAGGGGATTATTTCTATTTTGCTTGTATTTTAGATTTCTGCTTGCATTGGAAAAACAATAAAAGCACTTTAGTTCGTTCTGAACTAAAGAGAAACAAACTTTTGCAAGCGCCTCGTTTCTCTGTGATTTGACCTGCTGTGAAGTAAGAGAAATAGTAACTCCCCTCAGGGGGTAGTGAAAGACTCCTCTTTAGCCGCTCGGACGAGTTGCAGCCCGGCGGGGACCAACTGGACTACGCAGATCTCCTGTTATATCCTAGTGGGAGTGATCCCTATCTGCTTGGCCCGGTCAGAGCCACTGAGCAACTGCCTCTCTCAGTTTTTAGTGACCACGGAAGGCTAGCGGGCGTCCTTGAGAAGGAAGGGACCTCCAGTCAACCTGGGAGGAGCGGCAGAGACCGTGAGTACTGAAGAAAAATCAAGGTTTTAAAGATCCCCTCTGGCGGTGCTTTTCATATACAGGGGGACAAGAGCCAGAGAGTTGGGGACGTCTAGGGTTACTGAATCTTGCCTCTTGCCTCGCCTATGGGTTCACTGTTCCGGACGGGGACCCCTCTCTTTAGCTCGGGGTGTGTGTGTCTCTCAAAAAATTTGCTGATTAGTCATAAGGTAAAGAATTAAATAATTAATTAATTTAAATTAAAAACCTCACTTACCTTATTGTTGGTTGAATTGACTGATTGCTGTTGTCTTAGTTATCATTGTTAATTAGTTAAAAAAGAAATAATAAAAATAATAGAACTAATCACTAATTCTAAAACCGCTGACGGTCAACTGGTCTTGATCGTATGGCAGAAGAGGGCATAGTAGGTCCGGGGGTTATTGAGGGGAAGACATAAAGGGAGTTGGCTCCATTAGAGAGCGACGCGATGCCTCAGTAACTGTCACACCGGTCGACACATGTTGCGAGTAAAAGTGAGCCAACAACAACAACAAAACAACCTAATTACTTCTTGTGGCCTGCTTATTCACAACAAGTACAAATAGCAACGCAAAATAAGACCCGACGATTTCCTAGGCATATATTGATTTGGGACTATATTGTGTGGAAGCAGCCAGCCGAAGCACTGCTACTTGTTGTGAATACACAGGCCACAAGAAGTAATTTGGTTGTTTTGTTGTTGTTGGCTCACTTTTAACGGCAACAAAGGATTCCATTCACTACGCTAAGCTAAGCTAACGGCGGCTCTGCCGGACTGAGACAATGCATGCACTGAGACAAAAAAATGCGTTTGCCCACCTATCTACATCTAGAGGAGACCGTGATAAGCCCTATTTCAACAAACGGTGGCGTATTCCTTTAGAAAATGAAATTCAGTTGGTTGTCATATACAATTTCACCGCTAGATGGGAGCAATTCTTACACAATGTAGCTTTAAGACCATTACACACCGGGAGCGTGATGATTAAGCGATGCAAATATGCAAAATAATCGCCTGTGAATATTTCACATCAAAAAAATTCCGACAGTTTTCAATTAAAGTTTTGGATATTCGCGCCAGCTCATCTACCATGTCGGTAGGACAGATGCTGAAGAGAGAAATTGACAGAAGATGTGGTGTGAGCGGACGAGAAAGAGAGAGCAGTCGGACCATAGGAGAGTTAATGTTTAGCGATGAAGATATGAAGTGATTGTACAGCAGCTAGATTCTGCAGTTTGAGAACAAATACATGCTGCAAAACAGTGTAGCATATGTCTAAGGCTTATTGTGAAAGGTAAAAACGGAAAGAATGTTTCTGGCATACTCTGCCTTTGTAAAGGAGTACCGTAAAACTTCAAATAATAGCCGAGTCCCAAATAGACGCCTGTCTCTTTTAAACGCCTGGTGTGACAACAGATTTGGGTAAATAAAGGCCGGTCTCAAATAGAGACCTGGTCTGTTTTTGTTGTTTGTTTTTTTTTCTTCGTGTCGGGTTGTATTTGATCTTTTAAAACCCGTCAGATCGTTAGTTCTATGTTTTGATTTGATTTCACGTGACAGACGCAACCGTTCATAAACGACTCATCACTATGGCAACATAACAAACAGGTTAACAAACTTTCTTTTAGTCTTCAGTTTTTCTTAATTCTCTCAATACCACCATGGAGACAAAAAGAAAAAAGTATGATTTGACATTTAAGCTGACAGTTGTCAAATTTGCCGAACAAAATTCGTGAGAAGCAGCGGCGAGACATGCATAACACACCGTTGCCATGCAAAAGAAGAGCATTGCTATGGACGCAGTTCTGTTCACTCTGGAGGACAGCTATCAATCAATCCGCTGAAAGAAGTCGGATAATTTATCAGCTGTGGCAAAAAGTGGAGAAACGGCGTCAAGCAACTTCTGTCCTCCAATTCAATCAATGACAGCAGATCTGGTGAGCGCATATCGCTACATATTTATAAACGGTCTATGATCGCTACGCAGGGACAACAACGCTAATTAGTTAGCTTACATTGCACGTTTAGGTGTGTCAACATGCAACGGCTGTGCAAAAAGGAAACAAGATGAATGAGGACATGAAGCCATTTACCTCGTCTCACTTCACCGTCAACAGAAATGTTCAGTTTAATATAAATACGAGCATCCGATAGCCCGCTAGCTCACTACAACGCGTCAGCTAATGTCACGTCAATTCCTGCAGTGATTAAAACAGCAACTGGGTCATTTGTCCACCACCCCATAATGTATACGGCTACTACCACAGCCCGTAAGGTGGTGGTGAGTAATAGATGAAGGGTTGCATTAGCTTAACAGATACAGAGTTTACGTTGCTATGGACGCATGGACTTCAGGCTGATTCAAGACCCCTCCGCTTCGCTGATCACCCTGTCGGGGTTGTATTCGCTATAACAACCGCCTCGCTCTACATTATCCCTTACATAATACGAATTAAAAAATATATATAGGCTATAATGTGGTAACCTCCTATTGTCAATTAAAGGCCTGTCTCTTATAGACACCTGTCTCAAATACAAGCCGGTCCATTTCGGCGATTTGGGTAAATAGAAGCCCGGGCTATTATTTGAAGTTTTACGGTAATAACGTTTGCCGACTGTACAGTCTGTAGTTCAGACAGCAGCCTCTGTGTTTGGTGATCCTCATAAGTAAACACTACTTGTGACAAAAACAAACAACAAAATATTAGGGCTGCACGATTTGAGGACAATATCTAATTGTGATTATTTTGACGGATATTGCGATATGATTCACAATATTGAAGGGAATGATGTTTTTTTTTCTTTCATTGAAAAATATTTTAAAAAAAATGATTGAAGTGTGATTTTTTGCGAGGATCTGTGCCAAACAAAGACTTTTTCCTTCAGTCTGTAGGATAGGATTTGTAGGCGGGGACGTCTCTGCAGCACACAATACTTCATTTTAGAACAGTTTGACACATATTTTGCCTTCAACAAATATTGCGCCCCCCTGCGATTTGGATACTGCACTAGTTCATATTGCGATTTCGACAATATTGAGATTAATTGTGCAGCCCTACAAAATATATTGACATGCAAAATAATCGCATGGAAAAAACGTCCTTGGTGTGCAAATGTCTTTATTCTTACCTCTGATATTTGTGAGTAAGAGCTACTCTCTCGCAAAGCCACAAACCAGAGATTTAAGACTCAAACTATGATGTCATCATGTTACTAAGCTGCTTCTTAGACAATGAATGTGAAACAAATTTTGTAGAATAAAAAAAAAAGAAAAAAAATTAAAGAGGTTTAATTCTGTGTAAGCGTTTCAATTCTGAAACACAAAATCTCCCCATTGCCTCCTAACATCCCCCTGGCTGTTCTCAGTGTCATCTTTAAAATCTCTCAATTCATTGTTTTTGGAAAAGCTTATACATTACATTACATCAGATGACATCACAAATTTGAGTTTTGGGATATTGGAGAGAGTTGTTCATGTTCACTGACATTTTGAACACGCATGTATGAATTCTCAAATTGCCCATAGTTCCCCTTTTGCTATAATGCAATGTACCAGACAGTTTTTGCTCCCATAAGTTTATTCATATGTTAAGGATTAAGGATAGCACTGTTTAATAGTGCATTTATTTGTAAAGCTAGCAGTAAATGGTCATTTTGTGATACTTTCTGGTTATGATACATCTTAAAATCTCATACATCTCAAATAGTGATATGCAGTGAATGGATTGGACAATGCTGTAAAATGTCAGCAGAAAAGATTTATATATTTACTGAGTGTAAAAGTAGTTAATGCAAATGCACTTTTACATAGTCCTTTTGGTTTTTGTACATTCAAAACCCCATTTACTGATGAGGAAGTTGTGTATATTGGATAGTAATAGTAATTACTGTCAAATAATGTTCATGAAGTAAGTCCCATGCACTTGCACAAAGTCTGTAGATATATTGGTGTTGCTTGTTAATACTGTCAAATAAAGTTTATATAAAATAAACATGTATGTACATATAATGCAGAGTTGCTTGTTATTACTGTCAAATAATGTTTATATAAAGTAAACCCCTTACTTCAATGAGGAAAAGCCTGTAGATATACCAGATAGTTGCTTTTAAATTACTATAAAACTATGTTTATATAAAGTAACCTCATGTATGTAGTAGTGATCGACCGATATTTGCGTTTTTTACGTGTATTTGCATCGGCCGATACGGCTGCTGCGTTCGCCGATTTTCCCGGCATTATTTACAGTCAGGCATCCGCAAAGGCAGCTCTGTGTTGCTAGGGACGCTCCCGTTCACATGCAGTCAGACCATCCTCTACCCCTCCCCCACTAGTAGAGTGCTGGAACTCTGCTAAGACAACGGTGAGTTTTAAACTTTCAAAGTATCTTTTAACTGTTTGACTTAGCTGAAATATTGCCATACACCTAGCCGTTATGAACACTGGTCATAGGATTAAGTAATGCCGACGTGTTTCCGTGCTATTTTTGGGAGTTTGATTCAGCGATTACCCGGCTGACACACACCACAGCGTCCAGAGCACACACACACCAGACAGCTGGGCGGAGTTGCCATCGCAGTCAGAGCGCAGCCCCCCCGCTCAAGAAGAGCAGAATGATACAGATATGTTTTATACGTAGTTGAATATTAATTCATGTTAACGTTTATCATGTTCCAGACATACGTGCACGTTGTTCCGTGGTATTTTTGGGAGTATTCAGCGACCAGCTGGCTGACGTTTGGACAGTATGTGGGTCTCTCTGTGTCTCTCCGAAAGACATACACAACACACGCGTCGGACATAAGTGCACCGTGTTGTGTTTAGAGCCGTTTGCTGTGTGTGTGTGTGTGTGTGTGTGTGTGTGGGTGTATGCGTGACACGCATCACAGCAATATTATGAGAGTGCTGCTTTTAAAACTTTGAGATATGTTTTATTTGTGGTTGAATATTTATACCTTTAACATTGATGCAGTTTAGAACAGAAACTTGAACAATTTGTTGCTTAATGTGCATCTGACGTCACATTATTTTCCTCTGCTGATTTATGTTCTGTGGTTGACAAATCTGGCAGCTTCTTTTACATTTTTGTTTAGACCTACTAGTGTGTAGTCTTTGCATATTAGGCGGAATATTAGCCTTAGACATGCTCATTTTATTTTATGTAGAAAATTGAGGGAGCAAAATCCGTATCGGCTCAATAAAATTGGCAGCCTGTATCGGACATCAGCTAAGGCTGGTGTAAAAATATCGGTATCGGCACTAAAAAATCCGTATTGGTCGATCACTAGTATGTAGATATATTGGAGAGTTGCTTCTAAATTACTATGAAACAATGTTTATATAAAGTAAACCCCATACAATAATGGTAAAAGTATGTATATATGTTGGATAGTTGATATTACTATAAAGAACAGTTTATATAAAGTAAACCCCCATACAATAATGAGGTAAAATCTGTAGATATATTGGATAGTTGCTTGTGATTACTGTCGAATAATGTTTATATAAAGTGAACACCCATACAATAATGGTAATACTATGTTTATATATTGAATAGTTGCTTTTATAACTAAAAAACAATGTTTATATGAAGTAAACCTCATATAATAATGGTAAAGGTATGTCAATATACTGGATATTTGCTTCTAAATTAATATGAAACAATGTTTATTTAAAGTAAACACCATACATTAATAGTAAAAGTATGAGATATAGGCCTAATGGAGAGTTGCTTGTAAACACTCTCAAATATTGTTTATATAATGTAATGACTATTAGTAGGTTTATGCAAGGTATTATCCCATTATATTCTTTATATGGTAAAAAAACAGTATTTAACAGGAATTTACTGTAAATAGATTGGATAATCATAAGATAAACACCTAAAGGAGGGTAATTGAAAGTTATTTGACATCATTTTTGTGTTTTACATTCAGAAATCTGTACTTTGACATGGAGTTCTTGTGGATGGATTGGATAATCTTGTGAATTTGCCAAAGAAAACCGTATTAAAACAGCAGTTTTCAGTTAAATTGTGTACTTTTAAGGTATTTCTGCAATATTTCTTAGCTTTGATAAAGATTTATAATTTTTTTAACATTCTAGAAATGTTTTATAACAAGATTGTTTTTTAATTCTATAATATTTAGACTAAAAATATCTGTATTTAAAAAATGAATTTTTCTGTAAAATAATGTACGTTTTTTTTTTTACTGTAATTTGACGGTAAGTGTTTGGCAAATTTGCTGCCAGACTTTTTACAAATTGTTTTTTTTTTTTTTTTTACAGTGGACCAGCTGCAGCACTGGAAGGGAAATATTACAAGGAAAGCGATTGCGAGTGGATATGTGTGGATGCGCTTCTATCTCAGTGGCCTATCATAAGAATTAACAAAAGACTCACGGAGGTCTGTGGTGAAACTTTGACCTGAAAACAGCTTTATAAATTAGGTGTTTGTCTAATGATAAAAGTATAAACAAAAAGCATGGCGCTTCTTGGCGGATAGCCAACTCTGAGTGGCTGTGCCAGCAATTAACAGATGTGTGTGTGTAAAAAAAATAAAAAATAAAATAAAATTTTAGAAAAAATGAAACGCAATAAAAACACCAGCTGTATTACGTGAGTATGGGATACTGCAAACCTGCATCCTGATTTTTTGTCAGAGTGCTTTGTGCGCGTGCTTACATAGCCTGTGTGTGCTAGTGCGCCCGTGAACGCTGTGTGCGCGTGTACCTTCGCTAAGTAGCACATCCGATAAATAGAGGAGAGCTATTAGAGATAAATAGAGAGCTAGACGTGCCTTGAGCATAAACAGAAGTACTAACCAAGGTCCATAGAAAAACTATATCCTGAAGTTTACACATACCATGTGTGTCTAATAGCCTTAAACTATACGTGAAAAGTGTAACGTCATAAACACATACTAACACAAATTAAATCAGAGCATAATAAGCACCGAGAGTGACAGATCTTATAATGTTTGCAACACCATTCAACAGGAGGCTACAGCCGACGACAGTCTTACACAACGCGGGGCAATAAAAACACAAAGCTCACCAGCAACAAGGTGGCTGCTCCCGCATCAGAGCGGTTTTAATGCCGTCAAAGTCAATGTTTCATGAAGTAGAGGAAGTGGGAGAAATACCTGGCTGGTTATTTTGAAGAAAGGTTGATACTTCTTCAGGGGAGGAAAAAAGCAATTTCTGACCGTTTTTGTCGGTGACTTGGGAGTTTGGCTGGAAAAAAACATCCGATATCCGAATCCGGTGTTCCTCAGCTGTGACTTTGCAGTGTAGTACGCTGCTCTTTTCTTGGAGACCTCCGCGCTGTAGTCGGGGTAGAAGTGTATCTCGGATCCGCGGAAAGAGAGGGACCCAGCCTCTCTAGCCAGCTTCGGGATGCTCTCCTTGTCCTGATAACGGTGGATCCGTGCGATGAACGGGCGCGGAGGGCCATGCTGATTCTTAGGTTAGCGGCGCGTTGCTAGTAGCATGCTGTTCGTGTGGTGTTGGCTAGCTTGTGTTTCGACATCTTGGTTATCTTCAGACGCGTGCTCTGTGGGTTGGACTAGCTTTTTAGACGGCTTCCCCATAACTAGTAAGTTTTCACACAGGCTTGCACGAGTTAACTGTGGTAAAAAAACATATATTAATCGAATTTAGGCAGGATTACAACAGAGCTCTCCCAGTTTGCGACCTACTCCGTCATTGCTCAAACCGGAAGTCCGCATTTTTTGATTTTGACAAAATGTTTTTCTTTCTTCCAAATGTTAGAGTGGAAGTTCATGTTACCTTGTGATAAGAAATTTGAGATTTAATTGTCACTGTCTAATCTTCAACTCTTTGTTTTTTAGTTTATTTCTGTACAATATACCCACACAATGGCAGCAAAGTAACAAAGTGACAATTTTATTGAGATTCAGTTGTATGGTGTAGTGGAGGGAAAGCACAGCCTGAGTTTTTAGCAACCCATTCTTAGACAAATAAATAGCTTGAAAAAACACAAATACCAAACATCTGCTACACCTTAGCTTTCTGTAGACACCTCACGGTTCTTGACTTTTCCAAAAGCGTATTTAAATATTTACATGTCATTTAGCTGACGCTTTTATCCAAAGCGACTTACAATTGCTATATATCAGAGGGCACACACCCCTGGAGCAACTATGGGTTAAGTGTCTTACTCAGGGACACATTGGTTGATGCATCGCAGCGAGAATCGAACCTGGATCTGCCACACCAAAGGCATGTGTCATATCTACATCACCACCCACTAATAGCTGCTAACAATGCACTATCAGTGCTATGGAAGTGGATGTTAACAATTTATCCTCCAAAGTAATGTGTTTAAGATCTACATTGGATGTATTTAACATATCAGCCCAATAAAAGATTTCCATATACTTTACTTTTTAGTTTTGTATAAACTGCGTTTCGTCATTACATTTTTAACAAATTACATACAAAATCTTAATTTTATGCATGTCATTTGTTGTCAAAACTGTCTGAAGCACATAGCATTTTCTGGATAGCAGCTCTGAAATGTATGACACTGTGAGACTTCTGTAACATTGAAGAAAAATAATGAGAGGATATGACAGTAGCACATTTCCTGCACTAAGCCACAGATAACACAATACAACCCCAAATCAGAAAAAGTTGGGACAGTATGGAAAACACAAATAAAAAAAGAAAGTAGTGATTTCTAAATGTACTTTGACTTGTAATTCATTGCAGACAATGTGAACACAAAATATTTCATGTTTTGTCTGGTCAACTTAATTTCATTTGTAAATATACATCCTTTCCTGTCATTCAGACCTGCAACACATTCCAAAAAAGGTTGGGACAGGAGCAATTAAGGGCTAGTAATCAGGTAAATTGGTTAAATAATGATGTGATTTCAAACAGGTGATGTCAACAGGTGATTGTAATTATGATTTGGTACAAAAGCAGCATCCAAGAAAGGTCTAGTCCTTTAGGAGCAAAGGTGGTCCGAGGATTACCAGTTTGCCAACAAATACCTGAGAAAATTATTGAAATGTTTAAAAACAATGTTCCTCAAAGAAAGATAGGAAGACATTTGCTTATTTCACCTTCAACAGTGCATAGCATAATTAAAAGATTCAAGGAATGAGGAGGAATTTCAGTGCGAAAAGGACAAGGGCGCAAGCCTAAGCTGAACAACCGTGATCTCAGTGCCCTCAAGGGGCACTGCATCAAGAATCGTCATTCATCTATAAGCGATATCACCACATGGGCTCAGGACTACTTTGGCAAACCTTTGTCAAGTACCACAATACGTAGTTACAGCCACAAATGCCAGTTTAAACTGTACTGTGCCAAAAGGAAGCCCTATGTTAACAGTGTCCAGAAGCGCCGTCAACTTCTCTGGGCTTGGAGGCATCTGGGATGGACCATCAATTCAATTCAATTTTATTTATAGTATCAAATCCTAACAGGAGTTATCTCAAGACACTTTACAGATAGAGTAGGTCTAGACCACACTCTATAATTTACAAAAAACCCAACAAATCCCCCCAAGAGCAAGCACTAGTGCAACAGTGGCAAGGAAAAACTCCCTTTTAGGAAGAAACCTCGGACAGACCCAGGCTCTTGGTAGGAGGTGTCTTACGTGCCGTTGGGGTGCATCACAGTATAGTAAATAAACAGTGGCTAGAAATAGTGGTTGTAGTAGTGCAGGGAGCAGCACGGCATAGCAGGGTATTTCAGCAGAACCACGGCAACAGCTGGAACCATGATTTTGGTGCCATCCTAATCCCAGGATTTCATCCTGGGTGAAAAAGAAACAGAAAGACTCCGGGGAGCAAGCTCCCCAGAGCTAGGTTAGTAACAAGCATTTCTGGGACAGAGAAGCAGGTGGGCCAGGCTAGGCAGATGCTGCAACTCATCACTCCCTAACTATAAGCTTTATCAAAGAGGAGAGTCTTAAGTTTACTCTTAAATGTGGTGACAGTATCTGCCTCCCGGACCCAGACTGGGAGCTGGTTCCACAGGAGTGGAGCCTGATAGCTAAAGGCTCTGGCTCCCATTCTACTTTTAGAGACTCTAGGAACCACAAGTAACTCGGCATTCTGGGAGCGCAGTGCTCTAGTGGGACAGTAAGGTACTATGAGCTCTTCAAGATATGATGGTGCTTGACCATTTAGAGCTTTGTAGGTCAGGAGGAGGATTTTAAATTCAATCCTGGATTTTACAGGGAGCCAATGCAGAGAAGCTAATACGGAAGTGATATGATCTCTTTTCTTAGTTCTTGTCAGTACACGAGCTGCAGCATTCTGGATCAACTGGAGAGTCTTAAGTGACTTGTTTGAGCTTCCTGATAGTAAGAAATTACAATAGTCCAGCCTGGAAGAAACGAATGCATGGACTAGTTTTTCAGCATCGTTCTGAGACAGGATGTTCCTTATTTTGGCAATGTTACGAAGATGAAAAAAGGCTGTTCTTGAGGTTTGTTTTAAGTGGGCATTAAAGGCTATATCCTGGTCAAAAATACCTCCTAGATTTCTGACAGTAGTGCTGGAGCCCAGGGCAATACCATCCAAGGTAGCTATATCTTTGGATAATGAGGTTCGGAGGTGTTTAGGATCCAGCACAATCACCTCAGTTTTGCTTGAGTTTAGCATCAGAAAGTTGTAGGTCATCCATGCTTTTATATCTTTAATACATGCTTGAAGTTTAGCTAATTGACTGATTTCATCTGGTTTGATTGCTAAGTATAATTGGGTGTCATCTGCATAACAGTGAAAGTTAATTGAGTGTTTCCTAATAATATTGCCTAGAGGAAGCATATATAAGGAGAATAGAATTGGTCCAAGCACTGAGCCTTGTGGAACGCCATGGTTAACTTTAGCGTACTTGGAGGATTTGTCATTAACATTAACAAATTGAGATCGATCAGAGAAATAGGACTTAAACCAGCTCAGTGCGATTCCTTTAATACCAACTAAGTGTTCCAGTCTCTGTAACAGGATGGTATGGTCAATAGTGTCAAAGGCAGCACTAAGATCTAGTAAGACAAGTATGGAGACAAGTCCTTTGTCTGAAGCAGTTAAAAGGTCGTTAGTAATTTTCACCAGTGCCGTCTCTGTGCTATGATGCTGTCTAAATCCTGACTGAAAGTCCTCAAATAAACTATTGCTATGTAGGAAATCACATAACTGATTAGCAACTACCTTCTCAAGGATTTTGGAGAGGAAGGGAAGATTAGATATAGGTCTATAGTTGGCTAAGACCTCAGGATCTAGGGTGTTTTTTTTCAGAATAGGTTTAATCACAGCTACTTTAAATGACTCTGGTACATAACCTGTTAATAAGGACATATTAATCATATCTAATAATGAAATGTTAACCAGTGGTAGCGCTTCTTTAAGTAACCTCGTTGGGTTGGGGTCTAAGAGACAGGTAGATGGCTTAGCTGAAGAGCCCTTTAACATTAATTGTTGAAGGTTTATAGGGTAAAAGCAGTCTAAGTATATGTCAGGTCTTGTTGTTCCTTCTAGCAGTCCTGCGTTTGAAGGTGAACTGTTAGAAGTTGAGGGCAAGAGGTGACTAATTGTATCTCTAATTGTTATAATTTTATCATCAAAGAAGCTCATGAAGTCGTCACTACTCAGAGCTATAGGAATAGATGGCTCAGTAGAGCTGTGACTGTCTGTCAGCCTGGCTACAGTGCTGAAAAGAAACCTTGGGTTGTTCTTATTTTCTTCTATTATTGATGAGTAATAGTCTGATCTGGCATTTCTGAGGGCCTTCCTATAGGTTTTCAGACTGTCTTGCCAATCTAAACGAGATTCTTCCAGTTTGGTGGAACGCCATTTACTTTCCAGTTTTCGCGAGATTTGTTTTAGTTTGCGAGTTTGGGAGTTATACCAAGGTGCTAGTTTCCTTTGCTTCCTCGTCTTCTTTTTGAGAGGAGCAACAGAGTCTAAAGTCGTCCGTAGGCAGGCCGTAGCACTGTCTACAAAAGTATCAATTTGGCAGGGACTGAAGTTAACAAAAAGGTCCTCTGTTATATTAAAGCACGGCATTGAGTTAAATTTAGCTATAGCACTGTCAGATAGGCATCTAGTGTAGAAGCTTTTATCTGATTTCATGTAGTCGGGTAGTAAGAATTCGAAAGTTATTAAAAAATGGTCTGATAATAAACGATTCTGCGGAAATACTATTAAATCTTCAATTTCGATGCCGTATGCCAGCACAAGGTCGAGGGTGTGGTTAAAACAGTGAGTGGCCTTATGCACACTCTGACTAAAACCAATTGAATCTAATAGTGAGTTGAAAGCAATACTAAGGCTGTCGTTGTCAACGTCCATGTGAATATTAAAGTCACCTACAATAAGTACTTTGTCTGATTTTAGGACTAAACATGATAAAAACTCTGAGATTTCAGATAAAAATTCTGAATACGGACCTGGAGCTTGGTAAACAACAACAAATATAATTGGCTGTACAGTTTTCCATGTTGGATGTTGAAGATTAAGAACAAGGCTTTCGAACGAGTTATAATTTAGTTTAGGTTTAGGATTAATTAAAAGGCTTGAATCAAATATGGCTGCAACTCCCCCTCCTCGGCCGGAGCCTCTAGGTATTTGAGTATTATTATGACTGGGAGGAGTGACTTCATTTCCATCACACAGTGGAAACGTGTACTGTGGTCAGATGAATCAGTATTTCAGGTATTTTTTGGAAGAAATGGACGCTGTGTGCTCCGGACCAAAGAAGAAAAGGATCATCCAGACTGTTACCAGCAACAAGTCCAAAAGCCAGGGTCTGTCATTGTCAGTGCCCTTGGCAAAGGTAACTTGCACTTCTGTGATGGCACCATTAATGCTGAAAAGTACATAGAGATTTTGGAGCACAATATGCTGCCTTCAAGAAGACATCTTTTCCAGGGACGTCCATGCATATTTCAACAAGATAATGCAAAACCACATTCTGCACACATTACAAAGTCCTGGCTGCGGAAGAAGAGGACACGGGTACTTGACTGGCCTGCCTGCAGTCCCAACCTGTCTCCAATAGAGGATGTGTGGCGCATTTTGAAGTGCAAAATGCGACAACAAAGACCCCGTACTGTTGCCCACCTTAAGACTTGTTTGCAGCAAGAATGGGACAAAATTACATCTGAAACACTTCATCACTTGGTGTCTTCAGTCCCTAAACGTCTTTTAAGTGTTGTGAAAAGGAATGGCAACATTACAAAGTGGTAAATGCTTTACTGTTACAACTTGTTTTTAAATGTGTTGCAAGAACCAAAATAGGAATTTTGTTTTTTTTAAAACAATAAAAATCATGAGGAACACATTAAATTATGTGCTGTTGTATTGTCTGCAATGAAATACAAGTCAAAGTACATTTAGAAATCACTACTTTCTTTTCCATACTGTCCCAACTTTTTCTGATTTGGTGTTGTAGATAATAGAAAAGACACATATCAAAACTCAAAGTTTCAAAAGTAAAGGCAAACTCTTGAACTGATTAGGGATGCACCAAACCCAGATTTTTGGGGTTCTGCCGAATACCGAACCCACTGGTTAAGATTCTGCCGAACACCGAACCGAACTCTACTCCCATCCAAAAACGACATATGAAACAGGCTACATTTAGTGCACGCACATAGAGCTCAACAGTTCCGCCCGCAGCGGGTTCCGGAAGTAAAAATCCAATGCAATTTCTCCATTGACAATTTGAGTATAAGCCATAAAATCGTAACCATCGATGTTAGACTTAAAACCAGCTACGGCATGACTAAGCGATTGTATATGCTCATATAGAAGCCAAAAGTTAATGGGGCACTAACCTTGTTTTGAGATAAATGTCTTTTATTCGTGATGTCTTGGATAAGTACTTCATTACCCACAATCCTGAACAATCCCACAAACCCACAGTGATGCCTCTGATTGGTGGAACTCATGCTGGTGAGGAGGGGGAGCTGCCTGCACGATCCGTCGTGCACATGCGCAAGATGATTTTCCGAGGATCTACGACACTGCACAAATTACAACCTGTTCCACACTTCAGCCGGCAAGCTAACGTTAGTTTAGCTAACAGCTAATTAGGCTAACCGCTAGCTAACAGCTTGAGTCAGTCTAGAATAACAACGCTGAAGTTGGCATCCGATTTGCAGCGTTAACTCAAACTTAACACTGGGGAATACAGGCTACAGCTGACGTAACAGATGTTATATATTTTAACGGTTCTTTTTAGGGTTTATTTTGAGGGTCTTTTAAAGTTATTACATGCTGTCTCAGCTAGCAGTTAGCCGAATTAGCTGTTAGCTAAACTAACGCTAGCTTCCTTTATTCAGTGGTGTGCGGTGGTTTGTGGGATGCGTAGTTCCTTTGCTTGATATTGAAAATATGAACACACTTGACTTTTGGGGGATTTTCTGTTCGTTTTTTCACTCGAAATGACACGTTGTATGCTTATGAGTCACGTCGTAGCTGGTTAGTCTAAGGCATGGTCTAAAACTCTTTGTATACAGATTTTTCCAATGGGAGAAATGAATGAGAAATTTACTTCTTGAACCCAAGGTCTCTCGGAGTGTGGGCGAGACTGTTGAGCTCTATTACGGATCCTATGCTCCTAACGCATACTAGCATTAGCGCTTGGTGGGATGTAAACACCGAGTATAAACACAGCCGTGAATTAGCGTGGAATGTAGAATGGTCGGCAACAGTCACAAACTCCACCAGCAGTTAGCAGTAGTTAGATAAGCACGCCATTTCTGCACCAGTCCGTGTTAACACAGCCCACCTCCACGACTCCCGGCAACAGAGCAGCATCTGAAGGCTAACAGGCCTTTTAGCTGGAAAGCGGAGTCCAGTACACTGTTGTTCAGCCCTGTTTCCACAAAAACACAGCCGTCTCTGAACTCAAGTTGGGAGTTTCATTGAAGTTGGATGTAGTCCAGTTTCTTGTCTAATGAGCAGACACTTGCCAGCAGGATGGATGGGACAGATGGTGTTAGCTTTCCTCCTAGCTGGAACGCCCTCTCCCGCTTTTCCGCACACCGGCTAGTGGCATCCAGCTTGGCTGGCTGAGGTGCTGGTCTCTGTAGCAGGCAACGCTCACGTAGTGTGTTGAATATTCTGTCTGTAATAAAGTGTCCTGCATATTCTCCGATCTGTCATCTGTACCAATGTATCCCGGTGGTACAAATGTCTGAACAGCTGCGATGCTGTGTGTTGTTTAGGGTCCTTGCTACCACGAGACAAATTGAACATGTAGCTCTACTTGAATCACCTTCTTTTGACTGAAAGTACTGCCAAACAACACTTTTTTCTGCTCACAAGTTCCATTTTCACTTTCTCACATCCTAGCTACTGCAGTTGTCCGGCTTTGCTACTACATTCTGTCTAGCTCCACCTATTTCATTACGTTGACCATGTTACTCTACAAAGAGTAGTGGAAGTAACAAGATAGTTCAGTTCAAGATGGCGGAGCTGCAGCTCTGTCATGGGTGCGTTTGTTTGCAATGGAACGTTTTATTGAGTTTCGCCTCTTGTTGCTTCTATACTCTTTGGCAAGAGCAGAAACTCAACACAACGTTCGCCTCTTTTTCTCGAGTTTCGCCTCTTGTTACTTCTCTTTGGTAGCGTTCGGTTTGGTCTAAAAATATTCAAAAATTCGGCAGTACCTGAACTCCGTCAAAAGCCCAAGTTTCGGGAGAATCCAAACCCAAACTCTGGGTTCGGTGCATCCCTAGAACTGATGCTTCTCATCATCAAAAAACTGCAAAAAAACAACACATTCAAGGAAAGCTTCTGGACTTCCCTTTACTTTACCTTTACATTGCAGAAAAAAACATGCAACATAATCACAGCTTTGTCCTATCTTGCTCGTGCCACTTAGTCCTATTCAGGGTCAGGGGCTATCCCATCATGCTTTGGGTGAATAACAGGGAAGGATGCTGTATAGGTTGCCACCAAGGGGGCAAGCTTCTCTCCACATTTTGATGCTAAAAAGCCATCACCCCCCGTTAGCATTCCATTGACTGCCATTCATTTTGGCATCACTTTGACAGCAAATAACTTTACATCTGAAGGGTTTAAAGACTTCATTTGTCCATTGTTTATTTCTAAAGAAATACGACAATGTGTAAAGGGCTCTATTACCTTGTATCTCACGTTATGGCTCCGTGGTAGACGTTTTTGTAAAAATAGACTAACGATTGTATCATAACCACGCAACCTACTGTCGCATAGTAGAGGAATTACCGTACAGTACAGGAGAAGCTCGCAGGCAGTTTGGACTTACATTAACTGCTTGGTTTAATTATTAATGTTAACTAGCATTTTAGTTAGCAATAATTAGCCTGTGCCTATGTTATCTCCTTACATATACCTATGCTCTCCATCTCTGCAAGATTCGGAATGATTGAGATTTCTGTTGGCACAGCTACCAGAAGAGTTACAACTTGCAGACACGTTGCTCACGTCACATCCACGTCGGCAAGCTCAGTTTGCAGCTGCGCAGTAACGCTCAACTATCAACGGAAAAATGCTTCTAATAGACTTCACTGGTCTCCGTCCAGAGCAACAGGATCTGTTAGTCCACTTCTTTAACTGTCTATGGTTGGCACTCTCTCTCAAGGCTAAGATAATGCCTTTAACTGTCTGTAATTTAGGCCCCATCTACACTTAAAATGTCAATATCACCCATTGGCAGAAAACAATATTGATTCTGTAAAACTCCAGATAACTTTCAAAGTTTTTTTTGTTTTTTTTACATCCAATGGCAACAATTTAAACAATTTGTCATTTTGTACAATATCTGGCAACTATGATATGGTTAAGATTAGGGAAAGATTGTCGTCATAGCAAATAAACTATGGTTAACATTAGTGCTGTCAAACGATTAAAATATTTAATTGCGATTAATGTCATAGTTAATCGCACATTTTTATCTATTCTAAATGTCCCTTGATTTGTTTTTGTCCCATTATGTTTTCTTATTTTAATGCTCTTATCAACATGGAAAAGTGGATCGGCTTACTTTGTGCAATTTTTTTTATTGAAAACAACATTGGCATATACGTAGTGTTCAATTTCACACTAACATTCTCACTTAGAGCAGTGTGTGCGGCTGGGGCATGTGCCGGCTTTGTTTCCGGTCTAGCTAGATCCGAAATAACTTTAATGTTGCACAAAACAAAACTGACACCGTTAAAATGAGTTTGCGTTAATGCCATTAATAATGCCATTAATAACGCCGTTAATAACGCGTTTAACTGACAGCCCTAGTTAACATGTAGTTAGGTTTAGGCAATAAAAGCACTTGGCCAAAACTTCAGTTGGACAGTTGGGAATGTAGCCACTTGGCTAGTGTGGCCTGGAGCCTCTAGCCTTGAGCCTTTGCGTAAGAAGCGGGCTACAGAGGTCTGGTAAGTTCACTTCTTATCTTCTCACTTCTTCTTAACTCTGCACCGCCAGTTAACTAATTTTTCAAACTTTATAAAAATTGCTGATGTGACATCCCTAGAGGCTTTATACCATTTTTTTCACATATGCACCATGTTCCCAAAACCTAGAAACACACTTTGATGTGTAAAATCAGTGGAGTTTCCCTTTAATCATAAAGACCAACCAATGGTTGCAATCACAAACCATGTAGTTACACCTGGGAGGAGTAGAGATAATGTGCTTTGAGAGATGAAAGTTTTTATACCTTTTTAACAATGTGCCGGATGAATGCTTTTTGGTTGCATTCATTCGTTTCATATCAGATAGCTTTCTGCCCAAGACACATGGCGTGGTTAACTGTAAATGGGCTATCAGTCTCCAATGAACCTTACTTGTGTTTAAAGTGTGAGAGGAAACCCACAAGGACACTACGTGAACATGCAAATTGTTTTCAAAAAGAACCAAGGCAAATACTAATACATGTAAGTACTTGCCACAACCCCACAGGCCACATATGAGGCAGTAAGTAACTGAGGCACAGTTCCATTACTGGACTAGAGGCTGGGGAATTCTGAGTCATTGTCTTAAACAACATGGTAGACTGTGGAACACATTGGAGTAAAGGTCTTAACTATTGCATATATTACATTGGTTTGTTTAAAGGCCCCTGTACACATAACAAGTACATACCAGGGAGACGATTAAAAGAATACGCCACTGTTTGTTGAAATACGGTTATTCACCGTCTTCTCTATATTTATATAGGTGGGCAAACACATTTTCGTCTCAGTGCATGCATTGTCTTAGTCCGGCAGCTTAGCTTAGTGAATGGAATCCTATGTTGCCGGTTAGCATGCATACCTGCCAAGATTTGGTTTTCAAAATCCTGGAGATTTGTGCGGGCGGACTGGGAGGGGGGGCACTGTTAAGTGTACTGTAAGACCCGCTGTGTTTTAATGTGCTGGGTAATGTATTTCTTCCCACCGTGACCTACATTAAAATCAATGTAACACCTTATAAAAAGCGTGGAGGTTGTCGATATGATTAGGTAAGATACATGTAAATTGTTGCACTGAAATTTACAGCTATATATTTTGATTTCTTTGCGGGAACACCGCCTTCACCTGACATTTTTATCGGCTCGCTTTCGGGTCTAAACTTTCCGTGCAGCTTGCACAGAGATCAACTGGGTTATAGGTTGCCTGGTTGAGGTGACAAACGGGTTGAAAATTGTATATGGTGTGTGGATTGTGTGAATAGGATGCGTTTCATACAAGATCTGGCAACTGGTCAATATTTGACAAACATATTGGTCTGATTATTTATCAAAATAAATAACAAACTGGGAGGGGTCCGGGATTTAGGGCTAAAAAAACGGAGAAACCCGGGAAAAATGGGAGTGTTGGCAGGTATGTTAGCATGTCATAAATAAAAGTGACCCAACAACAAAAACAAAACCTAATTACTTATTGTGGCCTGCCTATTCACAACGAGTACAAATAGCAATGCAGATTAAGACTAGACGATTTCCTAGGCAGATATTGATTTGGGATTATATTGGGTGGAAGTAGGCTACAGCCGAAGCACTGCTACAATAATGCACCAAAACAGCTTTTTCGAACTTGTCTTAGGGCATGCGACCGATCTGCACAAAACCTGGTACATAGCATCTCCAGATGGACCTGACCAGAAGTTATTAAAAGAATTTTGCTATGTTAAAATATGTGCATTTGACGACCAAACAAATTTTCCTAGCTAGCTACCACACACATATTGTATCATATCTCGGCCAAATTAAATGTTATCAGCAAAGAATTTGAGATTAGGGCTGCAGCTATCGATTAATCTAGCACTTTATCGATCGATTAATCGGATACATTTTTTTTGCGTTTTTAAACAACCAAAACAAATAATGCATAACGAAAATGATGTGGCTGTAAAATGATCAAGCATTTGGCTTTTATTTCTCAAAAGAACAGAGGTATTTATTCCAACTCCAACATTTGGCAATTTAATTTAATTAAGTTTCATGCTGTAATCTAGCCCTGACATCAAAGTAAATATCTGTTTTATGTAGATTTCCACACCTGCAGCATTTACCATTAGGCTACTAACAAATAATATATAATTTCCGGAGTGAGCCTATTTGCTATGGTAACCTAGCAACCTGTGTGTGTGTGTTTGTGTGTGCGGAAGAGTGAGAGAGACGAGGGTGCATGCGTGTGTGTGTGTGTGTGTGAAGGGTTTCTTTTATAAGTTTACTACTTAAAAACATCAAAGCTAAACATCATATCTAGTCAAACCGCATCACGACATCGCTACAAATACAGTATGCGATTAAAATCAGCGGCTGCTTAGGCTACGTTACCTTGTTTGAGCGACGCTTGGTGAAACAGCATCGCTGCTGAATCATTGAAGTCGTACTGCTGTGGTATGCCAGGTCTACTTTGTAGTAGACACATTGCACCTTGTTCTCTTCCTTTTTTAGTATGTAATGATCCCAAACTTTAGACATTCTCTGCCGTTTCTGGACATCTTTACTCTCCGCCATCGCGCCAACTAAATTCAAAATGTATCACGCACTAGTGTTGTGCTTCCTGAACAATGGTCCGTGTGGAACAATCAGATCCCTGCGTGTATAGTGCGCGTCATAGGAATTTAACGAGGTTTCGAGGCAGAGTTTTTGCCTCGAGGAATTTTTGTAATCGAGTTACTCGAGTAACTCGATGAATCGTTTGAGCCCTACTTGAGATCATTGTTCAACATCCCATGATCGGCCATTAGGAGGCGCTATAATCAACGTTTTTGTTTTGGCCAATAACTCAATGCATTCAAATGGGAAATTTGCAATTGCAATATCTCGGCCACAGTAACTGCTATCAATACGAAACTTGTGATGCTTGTTCGGCATACTACTCTGAGGCACTGTACCAAATTTGGCAAAGATCTGCTATTAGGGGGTGATATATTCAATGTAGACCAGTTTAGTCCATGTTACCCTTTCTGAGGTCAAGCATGCCGTATACAACGCCAAACGACACTTCTGATTCATAACTTAACAACTTTATAATTATAACTAGTAGAAACATACAGTGTTCATGAGTTAAAAGCTAACAGCCGCCCTGTTCTGCTGATGCCTTTGTTGTCTTCCTAGCCCTTACAGAAGGTTTTGTATCCAGCCTAGAAGTGAAGAATGGAGTGAAGAATGGAGTTTTTTGCGGTCTTTGTGCAATTAATCCATACTGATCCATATTGATACACCGTATGTAAGAAATGTAAATAGTTTGTCCTTTATATATGAGTTATAATGTTCAGTATGTTTATTTTGGCACTGGATGACTCCAAATATATAGAACTGTTTTAGACAACACAAATGCTTATGTGGCATTGCTGTGTGTGTGATATCATATATATATATATATATATATATATATATATATGATTCATGTTCCGTTTTATTTATTTATTTGTCTTTATGGTCCTACAACCCTTTTAACATTCAAGTGACCTCACTGCAGCACATGTATTCTAATAGCCCAGTTTTTCCTGGAAAAAAATGATGTGCATAGATTGTCTATGGACAACAGGGTTGATGTTTTACAAGCTTTTATAGAAAATAAAACCAGACGGACCAGAGGTTGTCAAAAATCCTTTAGAGCTCTGGAATATTTGCAACGGCAATGTACTGCAGACCTTGCGGCTCATGCTCTCGATATTTCCTGACATTCCTGACGAAGGTCCCGCTTTTGCTTGCTTCCCGGGTCATCGGGAGCGACTGGCGCCGGGAGGCCTGGACCCCGTCATATGCTTGCAGTTCTAGTTAGGTTTTGTTTTTGTTGGGTCACTTTTACTCATGACATGCTAACCGGCAACATAGGATTCCATTCACTACGCTAAGCTAAGCTAGCGGCGGGCGGCGCTGCCGGACTAAGACAATGCATGCACTGAGACAAAAATGCATTTGCCCACCTATAAAAATATAGAGGAGACGGTGAATAACCCTATTTCAACAAACAGTGGCGTATTCCTTTAAATGATCCTAGGCCCTTGGAGACCTACATGTTGCTTTGCACCACTCACATTGTTTGAGACGGTAAAGGTTTGGGATATTGGAGTACCTGCTCCATGCAGAGAGCAACACCATTGTGATTGTACACAGTCAGAGAGAGGATGTTTATCAGTGGAGGACTTGAAGAGTACAAGCATTTTCCATTCAAACAACAGGACCAGGGATGCTGAAAGGTGAAGCACCATTCTGGCCAAAAGGATTCATAGAAAGTCCCCTTTGACAGCTGGAGACAGTGTTCATTCTTTGTCGTCAAGGAATCATAAACTACCTGATTGCTTGGTTGACATGATCACCTTCCATCTTCACAGAAGGAATCCCATAAGCCCTTGTGTTGGAAGTGATGGCTACTTTGATAGAGATGTGACACCATTGTCTCTACTTTGGAGCATAGCAGAGCAAAAAAGCTTGGAGAGACGGTAAAAGTTCTTCATCAGTAACATTGCTGTCCATTCAGAGATAAGCATCACCCAGCTGCTATCCACACCTTGAACTAAACCAGAGGGAGACAGAAAATGGGATGGTGCATACCAATACTTCT